>JAVJIF010007327.1:0-176388 GCA_038442645.1 Agave tequilana | reverse complement strand
CAACGACGACTGCGGCGGGGGCTCACGGCGAAGGCAACGAGAGGAAGAGGCAGGTCTCCTCTCTCGAGATTTTTTTTTTCTTTAATCAGCCTCGATTACTGGGTGAAGAGTTGGCCCTGACTCGGCGACGACTCGGTTGACTCGTCCAGAGTCATCTCGGCCGAGTCGTCGCCGAATTGGCCCCGAGTCGGGTCGATTCCGTCCAAAAGTGTGATTCGGGTCTCGAACTCGTATCGGCAGCCGCCGAGTCGAATACGACTCGGCCCAGACTTTGAACCTGGCAGCAAGGTTCGGAGCTTTGACAAAGTTTACGACTAGCTATTGACCTAATATCGAGCCTCTCATAATTAGTGCTCACATCGTGGTTAAGAAAACTATAGACAAAGAGGGGTTTGCCATAATGTTAAAAAGGTGAGTTGGCATCCTCTAAACTTTTATAGACTGGGAAAGCTTATGTTGCACGGACATGGTGACACTGACATGCGTATGACACGACGTGACACTCTGACTCATGAGTCATGACAAATTAGGGGGGAAAAGCAGCAGCAATGGCATGACAAGTAGTTTCGTGAACGTGGCAAACATGATGTGACTTCACTATATAGAAGTGTTTGTGCCTCTTAGGAAAAACACCTTCGGGTCGGGCAATCATAAATTTGGTATAGGGAAGTGCATTCAACTCCGAGGCACAAATATAGCCAAGAGTCAAACAAAATGCAATGTCCTTTGAATTTGTAGGATTATGTACCAGATATATGGGCCTCTAGTTGATGTTTATGAACAACTAGAGATCTTGGTTTGATTGATAATCTTGTATGTAATTCTAATGCAATCAACAAACGTCTTCTTGACAATTAATACTACATGGCTAGTGCTGTACTTGGATTTTGATTCATTTCTGTGAAGTTCAAGCTTAAGTGACAGGTATGATTTTGTTTATGTTTATAAGCTCGGCAGGCATATGCAAGCTCATGTATTTATTGATAAACTGAGTTCAAACTACTTTTAAAACTTATCAAGTCAAAGTTGTATCTGCTTCTCAAGCTTATTTCATGCTTAAAATTCACTTGAAATATTCAAGCAAGCTTTATATCACTATTTTGGTTCATATCCAATATGGCAAAGCTTGCTATGTGGTGGTCTTCTACTCTAAAGTTGGTGTCCTTTCTTACTTTATCGTTGTTTCTTTTGGTTCAGGTTGTCTTCTGGAATCAGATTGTGTTTCAAAATCAGGTCGGCTGACCAAATTTACCAGGTCTCTTTCATTTTGGTTATCAGCCAGATGCTTCTCACATAATAAAATTCTTTCTACCATCACAATGTGGAGCAACTGGAGTTTTGCTGCAAATGACATATCTGGTAGTGTAGGTTCAAAAAAAACTTGCACGAATCCAAGCACATCCATTGCTGATTGGTCGGATGATGAGGTTTCTTCATGTGCCAGTAGGGATGAAGGGCTAGAATGCCCGATATGCTGGGAGTCTTTCAATAGTGTGGAGAATGTGCCTTATGTTTTATGGTGCGGCCACACACTCTGCAAGAATTGTGTCCTGGGTCTTCAATGGGCTGTTGTGAAGTTCCCAACAGTGCCTATCCAGCTACCTCTCTTCATTTCTTGCCCATGGTGTCATCTTTTGTCCTTCCGGCTGGCCTTCAAGGGAAATCTCAAGTTCCCACGCAAAAACTTCTTCCTTCTCTGGATGGTGGAGAGCATGAATAGTGATAGACTGACATCTTGTTCTTGTCGTGGAGATCACCAGGCAGCTTGGCCTTCAGGCGGTGCCCTACCCTCGGGAAGTACTAATGGATACCACCACCATCATAGCAGAAGGGCTTCATATGCGCGTCAAGAACAATCCCGCCAAAACCCAAGTCAGGCGAACCAATTGGGTAACTACTTGAATGTGGAGAGGATCAATGCTTCGTTGAAGAAGGCACTAGCTTTCTTTGTTCACCTGACAGCCAAATTCCCTCTTGTCATCATCTTCCTCCTAATAGTTATCTACGTCATTCCTGCAAGCGCTGCCATTTTAGCCCTGTACATACTAATCACAATCCTGTTTGCCTTGCCTTCTTTCTTGATCTTGTACTTTGCCTATCCTAGCTTGGATTGGCTCGTTAGAGAAATCATCACCTGAGAATGTCCTTTAAGACAATCCACCTACTGCTACTCTTTAAGTTTTTCATTTTTCTACCAGAGTTTTGGTTGGCTCATTGGAGATCGTTAGTTGAGAACTTTCTTTTAGCTGAGCAAGTCATAACAAGTTGATGCTGCTCTGAAGAGTTTTATCGTTAATAATGCAGAGTGATAATGCTTTTGAACAAAAGTTTTCATCCAGTAGGCATCCAACATTCATATGGGACATCAGTCATTTTCTGCAGCTTGGGTGTGGGATGTACAATGTAGAGGACCTTAGATCTCATTATTATAACTAATGTAGCTATAGCGTGCTGTTGTTGGCTTTTCCATTTTTTTTATTGAATTATCTTGTGTATTGTAGCCTACTGGCAAATCATAAGTGTTGTTGTACTTCTTGTTTTGCCTTAATGTTTGTTCTGATCCTGTGGATTTAATGGTCAATTTATAGTGATTCTCTCTTAATTTTCTATTATGTTAGAATGTTCAAAATTTGTTGTACAGTTTTATTAAGTTAATGCTCGAGTCCCTGTGCAAATTTCAGTAATTGCCGCGTGTGAGAATTTTGTACAATATCATGGAGTTGTTCTCTTGGAAATGTTTATCTGCAGTAGGTTGTAACTGTTCCCAATTTAGTGGAAGCTACTACATCCAGTAGTCTCAACATTGATGTTACAGAATTCTGTGCTCAAAAGAAGTCTAACATGGTGAAGTCTTTCTTACAAGTTATCTGAACTATATTCGAATGTCAGAAAATATCTGCTCTTTATGCCTAATCTTATAGGGGACTCCTCTACCTTTCCTTTGTGCTATGGAACAGAATCTATTCTTTTTAATCTTCACTTGGTTAAAAACTCACTGACAGGCTCAGGCAACAGACTGGCCTGGTTCTTTGGTTCTTTGGTGCTTCGCACCAAATCGAGTATTGTTTCATAGTCATTTGGTTCATGAATTATTCATTTCACGCGTCACTGTCATCCAGTGAAGATATGCTGTAATGTACAGAGAGGTGAACCCTCTCTATTTTAAAGAATTGCAGTTAGCTCACTAAATTTGAAAATGCAGGTTCAAAATTTGCTTCAGATGCATTGCCACTATATTGTTTTAATTGAATAGCCATTAGGAGGTTTCTTAATTTAGAATGTATGAAGCCATTCCTTCTCTAAAATGTAATGCACCTTATATTCCTATTGGGCTATAATTAGAAGGTTAATGAACTTGGAAAATAGTGCATAAGGTTTATATTTCAGGTGCAATGTTCCATTATATTTCCATTGGCTATAAATTGGAGACATGATGTTTGAGGAGAAAGCATGGGATCCAAGAGCGTTCTGTGAGAGATCGGTGATGGCTGGCCAAGGGAATCCAAGAGGTGGGTGTTTGACATCCAATGTAATCTTCTGGAAGCCAGAAACATCATCCTTCTCTCTAGAGGTGCAGAGTTCAATCCCAGTTTCCCGTTTGTTCAGCAGATTAGGTAACTTTTCTTTGTTAAATATGAACTTTTCTTTGTTGAAAATATATTTTGTAATGGTTCTAAATCCAACCTTGTGAGTAATATATGCATAATAATAAAATTACACAGCTAAGATCTATTAGAGGAAGGAAGCATAAAATCCCTTCTATGAAATTAACCTTTATTTCTTTTTTTATTATCTTCACCCCCTGGAAAATCTTAAATTTCCAACATTTATTTGATATATTCATTGTTTGTATTAATTCCCGAGTACATTCTCATTGAGCATGTCATAATGGTGCAAATTGGATGTCTTCGAAGTTAGCTTCACACACTAATATCTATAGCTTATTTGATTACAACACAGGACTAGAAAAGAGAGAATTTATATACTTTTCATGCCACCTATTTATTTTACTTACCCTTCTGCTTAATTTTTTAGCTCCAACAAAGCATGTGGAGGTGAACCAGATTCAAGAGAGTCTGCAAGAGACGCACAAGTTGATCACAGATGACAACTTGACAGGTTTCAAGCAGAACATATCGCAGAGCCCAATCAACAAGAGGGACCATGCAAGGACCATCAAGTTTGATTTTTCTATGTAAAATTACAGTTTCTTTGTTCAAAAATTCTTGTATAATTGTAATTGGAGATCAGGACTAAAATGTTCGTTATTCCTCTAGAACGATGTACTCTCCTTTTTTTGGTAAAGAAACTGTAAAATTTCCAACATTTCACAGAAAGTAATGAGTGTGCTTGTTTATTTGTCCTTCTATAGGATTTAGAAAATCCCAAATGAGCTTATAGATAATTTACGAGTTCGATTTGTAGCAGTTCTGGCAATTTCACTAGCTAGACTTGATAACTTTAGTGTGTTGCTTTTCTTTTCTGTTGGTATTGTATTAAGCTTGTAATACACCTTTCAGTTAGGGTGGTTGTGGTTATAGTTACTGGTGGCAGGTTTTCTCGCGACATCTTGATTTCATGCAAATGATAAAATAAACTGTTCTGTGTTCAGATTCTTTATCAAAACTTACAAGCTTGACTTCTTTGGCTGAGAGAAACTGCACTACCTCCCTTTCTTATTTTTCTTGAATTTTTAAGGAAAATCTTTAGTGTTTAGCTTTTCCTGTTCTCCCATAACTCAAATCTCTTCTGATATGAACTACATTATGTCAATGCATAAGCTTTGTTTCAGATTCAGGAGGTTCAACTTCTTGTTTTTGGATGAAAAGTTCTGTAAAATGTTCTACCATCCTTTGACTGGATGCATTCAAGATATTAGCTCATGAATTCGGGTCTAGTTACCCTAACACGCTACATTATGTCATGCATAATTGCAGCTTGATCAATGGAATCAGTCTTCAAATAATTGGTTGGTTTCGGGAATTATTTTATTTTCATTCCATTTATTTTGTTCATGTGTGTGTTTTTTGTGTTTTCACGGTGTGTATAACTACTTACGTCTAATTAATAGAACGTTTACCAATTATTGAAAGCTTCCTCCAAATATTACGATGTAGTATCGTGTAGATAGCAAAACATTCAACTTTGACGATCCTTCTATCATGCTGGAATTGCATCAAACATAACCAATTTTACAAGTATAAGCTGCTCTATCTCGTTCATCCCCTTTATCGCTTGAATGTGTACCTTATTGTCACTGATACATGCTGACATGTGCATTCACACCAAACTGAGCATTGTTTCATTGTCATTTTGGTTCAAGACTTCTTCATTTCATGCATCACTGATGCCATCGCGAAAATAGAGCGTACAGCGAGGTGAACCCTCTCTATTTTGAGGAAATGCAGTTAAAAGCTTTCTAAACTTTGAAAATGCAGGTTCAGAATTTGCTTCAGATGCATTGCATGATATCTTGTTTCACTGAGTAATGTTTCTTGCTTCAGAACGTATGGAGTCATTTGTGTTCTCTGAAATGCAATGCACCTTGTATTCCTATTGGGCTTATTAAAAGTTCAATGAACCTGGAAAATAGCGTGTAAGATTTATATTTCAGGTTCAGTGTTCCATTATATTTTTTTGGTTCCTGGGAAAACATCAAGTTTCAAACATTTGTTTCATATTTTACTTCATTTTTAGCTTTCACAGAAACCTGCGGAGGTGAAGAGAGTCTGCTGAGGACGTGTCAGTTGACCAAAGATGTCAACCTGACAGGTTTCCGAGCAATTCACATCGCAGAGACTAGTCAACAGGAGGAAGATCATTAAAGGAATCGTCACTGATGCAATTTTCTTTTTATCCCCTTTGATTTTTATGCACACTTTAAGTTTATTTTTTTCAAATATTCTTGTAGAAGTGTAACTGGAGCAACATGTTTATTCTTCTAGATGAACCTTACTGGGTAATCTAAGGAAAAAGGGTTGGCAAGGGCTTGACATCTGCGTCATGTGTTAAGTCGACGAGGAGTCTATTGATCATTTTTTTCCCTTGGGCGCCCATTTTAGTATTCTTATTTGGGAGCGTTTGGCGCAATTTTTGAATCTCTCTCTTCTGCTGCTTCCCCCTTCACGAATCATTTTTTGGACTTCTTAGAGAGTCAGTTTTATCGATAATCAGAAATGGGTACTTTGAGATTTATGTGTTGCGGCCTCTTTTGGAGAATTTGGAGGAAACATAATAATCGAATTTTTAACAACTTAGGCAGGTCTCTAGAACAGACTTTTCACATTTGTTCTGATTTTATTTCTTACTAGTGCAATGTCATTTCAGGGAGGGTAAGGGAGACGGTGAGGCGGAGGTTGGATCAGTACCTGTTGAATGACGATTACAACAACCTCTCAGAGGACATTATGGGTAGGGCACATGACACTGACTCTGATTGCATGTGAGTTGCATAGGTGCGGGGCTCCGGTGTTTTGGCTCTTCCGGAGCTCGTGGATGGTGGAGCCGATCTTTTGCATTGAGGGATGTTTTGATTGCTATGTTTATGTTGTTTTTCTTCTCCCATTTTGCACTTATGTGTGCTTTTTGGCTTGAGAATTTTTTTTTTTCCATTTGGGTGTTTCATTTGGATTGTTAATCAAATGGAATTTTCTTTAAAAAAAAATGCACTCTCCTCTCTTTAGTAAAGAAACTGTAAACAGTGTAAAGTTTCCTCCATTTCAAAAAAAATAAAGAGTGTGCTTGTTTGATCTCTTTTTGCATAATCATACTCTACTGTTTTTCCAAAAGTTGTTTGAACAATTTGTAATCATAGATTCAAACCTCAACAACAGGTCTACAACTATTGCAGCTTAATCAATGGAATCAGTCTTCAAGCAATTGGTTGATTTTGCTGGATTATTTTGTTTTCATTCATTTATTATGGTCATTCATGTGTGTGCATTATGAATCATTTCTACACCTTTCAAGTTTAATCAGAACAAAACCATGACCCAAAAAGCTAAAAGAAATCACAAGGATGCAAAATATAGAATAATAATGATTAAAAAACAAGGAAAAACTTCCCAAAAAAAAAATATTCAAGATTATGAAATGCAACACATGATCGCCTGTTTCAGATTGCACACGAAACATCACAGAAAACCATCCATGAACTGCCACGTGTCGTTGTACTTTCGATGCATTAAATTTTCAAGACAGGTTTCTATTGATTTTGATCATCGCTCAGTAGTAAAAGAGTGATATTGAATTATGAAAAAAACGACTCTTGTATCAAATTTTTTTTAGCATCTAACAGACTAAGATTAGTTCTAACTTTCACTCATGCAAAATGAAAAGATATCCTAGTGGTGTGGCAATTCATGTGCACAATAGATGAAAAAGATGACTTGTTTGTTTGTAAACAACTGCCATCTCCCTGTTGGCCAATTATTTTTAAGATGGATCACTCGTTTAAATGATTCTTAACTTTATCCCCTAATTATTGAACAATATTTAAATTGATGTTATCTACATACTTTAGTTGCCATTAGATTCTCTATCATTGTCAAGAGTGATATCATAATCCTATAGTGGTGAGCATTACATGTCTAACATTTATCTTGATTCTTAACGAAATTTATTTCACTATCACCAAATTCAAATATATATTTTTTTCCTTCCTAGAATTTTGCACCTATTGAGATCTTAATTATTAGGATATCATCTCAAATATTAAGCCAATGCTCTTACTTTGGCACATTATGTGGCTCTGGATTGTAAAGAGAAGATGAGGAAATTCTCTTATTGATCTCAATAATAACAACGACAATATCTTATATTTATATACAACCGTGAGTGTAACTATAGCATGTCTAAGAAAGAAAACTTAGATAATATACAACTGTGCATAAATTTTAGCATCTCCCTTTAAACTAACGATGGATTGAAGATCGAGAGTTAAACAAGAAGTAGCAAAACTGAAGAATACCTTGAGCTTCTTAGTGGAAACATTAGCGACTTGCTCTTGGAAGGAACGTAAGGAAAAGCAATCTTCTTAGCAGTACATTTACTCCATTTCTTTGGGTTCAAACATTAACGGTTTTTTAACAATAGAACAAAATGGAACGATTAGATCAATGAGTAAATGTATTTCAAATCACTTGATTTTTTATATGTGTATATTTTAGAATATGAATATGATAATGTGCGGTCGGATCTTGAAAATTCACTCAGAAAATATGACTTTTGAGTGCGACATAGGAGGGAGTTGCCTCCTGTGTCAGCTGATTTACATTTCTCTCTCTCTCTCTCTATATCTATATATATATTATATATATATATATAATATATATATATATATATATATATATATATATATATATATATATATATGACAATGTGTTGATTTGCAATATTTAAGACAATATGTACTCTAAAAAGAAAGCCAAGTGAAACCCAACCTCATCTTCAAGGCCCCCACCAAACAACTAGTTCAGTCACTTCTACTAGCCCCACTCCTTGCTTTGCCAATGGCTCTAAGTAAGTTTGTTTCTGGGTCATTTTCTATTTGTTGGTGTGGAATTAAATTTAGTTATCTGATGAACACCCTGTCTTTTGTCATATTTGCCTCCAACACCCCTCATGAGTAGCTTGTATATCAAGCATCCAAAGTTTAAACGCCCACTATAAACACGTTTTTCTTTTCTCATTTACTGATGAAAAGAGAAAAGAAGGAAGAGGGAAAAAAAAAAGACAACTCCTTCGTCTCACTGGTAATGTGCGACACATTTTTTGGAATCATAATCATCTAGTAATATCCAGTATGTAACTACTATCGTATTTGCAATCGTTTTTTTTTTTTCACTCATGACTAAAATCGTAATCGTCATATCTTTACTATTCTAACTATTTTGATTGGAATTTCAATTTGATTGTGATTCACTTTGTGTCCCATTCAAATCAACATGTTCATCCATTTATAAACTATTAACAAACCTTGAAATCTGATCATACATCTGTATGCTAACTCAAAAAAAAAAAAAAAATCTTAAGAAAAAAACCAACATTTATTAGAAAGAGAATCAAGAATTCAAGATATATATCCCTCTTCATAATTACACATTTAAAATTTCTCACAGTAATTAATCTCTCTCTCTCACCTCTATATGTCAAAAAAAAAAGTGAAATAAAAAATATTACAGTACTCAAAAATCTAGTCATAAAAGGTACATCCAGGTCTCAAGAAATTTTTGAAATAATAAAAAAATCAACATTTGTTAGGGATCTCTATTTTGAAAATAAAATTGATTAAAAGAAAGAACATTTAATAGAAAGAAAATATTTAAATACTCATCCTGAAAAAAAAAAAGATGAAAATTTTCTTTTTTTTAATTCAAAATTCTATAGAATGAGAACAAGGCCTATAAATAAAGGTACAAAAAATACTTATGATAAATTTTAATTTGTATAAATTCTAATTTTCTGCATATACATGTGCTCAAAATCTAAGTACCAGCAAATGATAATGATTTTAGAAAGTGGCCTGTCCAGTACCTTAATGCAGCAAAAAGATATTGATCTAATCTCCTTTTATAATAAAAATAAATACATGCCTTACACGTAGACATACGCTTCAACATTGATATTTGGGCCATCTAAAAAGTCAAGGACAAAATGTTTGGATTTCATCAAAGACATAATTAAAATAAATAAATGCTAAAGTCAGATGTATTATTCAAAATTAGAATAAACAGATAAATAAATAAATAAGTCAAACAAGTCAAATTAAGTACAAGCTTGTTTTCTCATAATAACAAATAGGTGGAAGTTCGATGTAATATTCAAAATTCCAAAACAAACTTTGTTTAATAAATAAATCAACTACTAAGGTGTTATGTGAAAAAATACACCCCAAAGGGCCCAAACTGAAATGACAAATTTTAATAGGGGGAAAGTTTAGTAACAGTAACAGACTATATAACAGTAACAGCCAGCCATCCCACACTTGGGGATGGTGGGCCCCACAATGCTCCCTCCCTCGCTTTTTCCTCCTCGCTTTGTTTGTTGTTCTCCTCCTCCCTGCAACCAACACGCTTTCCTCACAAAAACCAAAAAAAAAATACCCTTTGCTCGCTCAAAAGATCTCTGTCTCAAAAGAGAAAGCCCCCACCTTCCTCTCTCGGCACGAATCCGAATCCTCAACCTCAACTGCGTCTCTCTCTATTTGATTTCTATCGAAGAGAAATCGCCACCTTTTGATGGGGCTCTCTCTCCCCCTCTCGCCCCCCCGTGGTTCTGATCTTTGGTAGCTTTTCTGGTCGAGGGATTGAAGCTGCTTGAAGGAGCTCAAATGGGTTCTTCTCTTTGGCGGTGAAGGTGGCGTGAGCTGCGGAAAGGTACGATCTTGCTGCTTTTTTATTTAGATTTTGCAGAAAAGGTATGATCTTTATGGGGTTTTCTGGTCTGTAATTGTGGGGATTTATGGTGAGATCTTTGATTCCTGAGTTGGGAGCTTGCCATTGTCTATGAACTAAATAATAGGGAGGGGTGATTGGTTATGATTACATTTTGTGAAATGGAGATCTTTGGTTTTAATGATCAGAGGATGATTGTTTTTTTTTTATTTTAAAATCAAATCAACTTAAATTAACTTAAATTAAAAAAAAAATTACGTAATATTTCTTTCCATTTCTGATCTGTAGATTAATAAAGATTGACTTAGTCAGTAAAGGTTGGATCATCTCATTTAACGAAGATTTCTTGCTGATGTTTGAGGAAGGGAAGGTAGTTAACAATGGGTACCTTGCAGGGGTTTTAATGGAGTTTCAATGTATATAATTATCACATTTTCATCATTTTCTCTTTCCTGTTTCCAGTAAATTGGTAGTAGAAAAATGATAGTAAATGGTTTCTGTTTCAACCCAGCAGTTCTTTAAATCATTATCATGGGGGAATGTTTTACCTAAAAACACCTTTATTACATGGATTTCTATTTTTCTTCCCATCCTAACAGTTGACTTCAGTTGTTTCTCTCCATTGGTTCTTCTTCTATAATAATTCACTATAGAATGAATGTTTTGTGTTCTAGCAAGAAGAGCAAATGTTAGTTGACCATGCTGAGCACCGTGACTGCAAATTCATCTGGAAGATCAAGCCAGTGCAAAATTCTTTGATAGACATTGTCAGAAGAAGTCCATTGAGATTTGTATTAACTTGTGCTCCCATGGAATGTCCTTTTGTTGATTTCTTATGCTAATTCACGGTAATGTCGACCATAAACATCAAATAACACGAACATTTGAACCAACTGCCGTACTATGCAACAACTAGATGCTTCCCCTACCTACTTGCCCTATTAAACACCACCAACTGGATGTTATTTTATATGTTTGGGGATGATGTTCGAAGATCCTACTCTAGTGCACGGATTCTTTGTATCATTGTCAATTAAAAATAAATTGATGTTGCATTTTAGGTCTTAATGATTAGCCATCACAGAAATCATGGTTATATTAGCTTAATGTGTATTCTTTCCTTTACCTTTTGAACCTTCAAACTTAAGGGTGGTTATTAACTGAATGGCTGTATTCTCCACTGATTGTAAAATAGAGATTTCGCATCATTTTACTGAAAGGATGTCTAATTACTTAATGTTAGTATTTCTTGTTTGCAGGACCGTGGATATTTTTGTTAATATTGAAACCTTTCAGTCTAGACTTGCTTTACTCTAATGGAGGAGGAGGCCATGGAGAGTGATGTTGGCTTGGCAACTCCTGTGAATTTTATTCCTAGTGAAGGGTTGATCAGAACTCAACTGGAGACTCAATTACCAGCGGTTCATCATCTCCGCTAAAAACTGATGAAAAAGTTCAGTCCCGTTATCTCAGCCCTCACATGGCTTCTTGCCATGATTTTTGCAAGTATGGAAAGAAACATGATTCTGAAGCTGAGGCGAGAAGCATAAACTTTAGGAAACTCTTGAAGAAGAAGGTACCCGAGATCAACAAAATGAAGTGACAATCCTGGTTCCTGGGGAGAGGAGGACGAGAGCAGTTTCAAAAACAAAGGACATTTCCAAGGTGGAAACTAAGTTTTCTGATAATACTGAAATCCCAAAGCCAGAGACACCACCACACATGAGGAATAGCATTGCATCTGGTGAGAAGAAGGCAATTCAAAGAACTCTTGGGAACGAACAAGGTCGAGCAAAATGTCTGAATCCAGGAGATAAAAAGAAGGTAAACATGATCAAAAGAGGAACTTCTCTTCATCCTCCTTCCCTTCAGTCCAAAGTTTCTCCTAACTGGCCCAATGTTAACAAGTTTGAGGACCTTTCATCTATTTCTGACCTGGATACCTCTGAGCAACCAGATATCATCAAGAAAAATACCAAATCATCTGTGAAGAACCCTATTCCATCTGTTGAAAGCAAAGTGATTCAGCAAAAGGCACCACCTTCCGTATCACAACCAGCAAAAATCAAGCAAAAGGTTACTCTACCTTTCAAAAGAATTGATGGGGCTGGAAAGCCTGCAATCACTTTAACGATGAGGACACCGCTGATAAGGTCTCTATCTAAGCTCAAGTCTCCACGAATTCAAATTGCTCGAAGAAATCAAGAGAACAACAAAATGAGGCATCTTGGGACATTAAAAAATGCTGGAAGAGAACTATCGAAACCGTCAACCACTTCTTTCTCCTCCAAGTCTTCACAAAATCTAATTGCTCGAAGAAACCAGGATAACAAGATAGCGAAGAGTCTCACAACATCAAAACTCGGTGAAAGAAAAATATTGAAGCCAACGCAAGCATCATTTTCCTCGAAGACACCTCACGACAATGCTTTGAACTTGCAACCAAGAAAACTCAGGAGCATTAAGAGGATGTCAATGACTGTTGACAGTGTTTCGAGCTCGCAACCAAAAAAACTGAGGAGCAACAAGGAGAACCCAACACCTCACAGCAGTGTTTCGAGCTTGCAACCAAGAAAACTCAGAAGCATCAAGGGGACCTCAACGCCTCATGACAGTGTTTCGAGCTTGCAACCAACAAAACTCAGGAGCATTAAGCGAACCTCAGCACCTCAAGTGTGTGTTTCGAGCTCGAAACCAAGAAAGCTCTGGAACGTGAAGCCCTCAAAACCTCAAGACAGTGTTTCAAGCTTGCAACTAAGAAAACTCAGGAGCGTGAAGCGAAGCTCTTCCAGGAAGGATAAAGACAAAGTTAGGAAAGCCTACACAGAGTCAAAATCAGGAAACGATGATTTAGATTCAAATCCAAAGATTGAGGATTCTGAACCTGCAATCAGTGAAGTGAGTGACGAGGAAATGGAAGGCAATAACAAAGTTGAAGTCTCAAAAGATGATGAGAATAAGAGACCAAGAAGAACGACAACTACAACTGCAATTGCCCCTGCTCAGCCAGAAGATCACACTTCCACACATTTCAAGTTGAATTTTAGAAGGGGCAAGGTAATTAATCTTCGGTCTGATAGCATTGGAGCGAGAAGAATCTGGTTCAATGTTGGAATTGGAAGGTTGGCTAGTGACAATCCCAATGGTAATGGTCTACTAGGGAGGAAGAGCTTTAGGAGGAAGAGAGGAGATGGTACCAGTTTCGACTCCACAGATCCTGATTCAGAAGTCCATTCTGTTGTTCTGAAGCATCAAGGCGTAACAGAGAAGAAAGATGCAAAATGTCTTTTCAATCATGTGATTGAAGAGACAGCGAGTAAGCTTGAGGAGACGAGGAAGAGCAAGGTGAAGGCTCTGGTGAGTGCTTTTGAGACGGTGATCTCTCTTCAGTAGAGTAAACCAGCGTCTGCAGTGTGAGTTGCAAGTTCTAATAACATCATTTTAAATTTGTTTTGTTCGGGTGATAATTTTTAATCATACTGTAAAATTAATTTAAAGATTGAGTTTGTGTCAAAATAAGGTTGGCATGTGCAAGCATGTTTGGTTGGATTTGTGGTGGCTTGTGTATATCTGAGATGAAGAGAAGCATTTGTTTGAAAGATTGTATCATTTACAGGTATTCTGTTAATGCAAGTTGTTAGTTGTGTTTTTGTTCTTTGTTGGTTGCTGATTTGGTAGTGTTGCAGTTTTTCACATTTTGTGGTCAGGTGAACAAATTTGGATGGATTTTCTTGCATTTCATTTGAGTTCACGGAGATGAGATTGGCCTTACCAAGATTACTAATGTCCAAATATGTTGCCGTTTTTTCAGGGTGAAGTGGGGCCTTAGCCCCATAAGATTATTATTAAGAGAATAAAGAATAAGAAGCTAGGGGGAGTACAACAACCAAAAGGGATGACAAAGATACATCAAGCTAAAGTGGTTGGTGACATTTATAAATAGGGAAGTGAGATCGACATAACTCCACTAAAGAAGATATCCGGCCTCTGAGCATCAATGTAGAGTTAGATTTCATTTGGAAAGCCCTTTAATTTCACTTATGACATACACAATCTCAACGGTTAGTTTCATTGTGTGGGATATATAATAGCCTCCAATCACCCCAAAGACTAGCAATAGAGGATGGCCAAGAAGATAGTGCTAGCAGGGTGCGTTCCGATTCCCATAGTTCCACGGTTTAGAGGTAATGGAGAAAGATATGCATGATGGTTTCCAGATTTGCCCCACAAAGTAAGCCCGAAGATGAGATGTGAATACTTTTTTTGGCAAGGTTGTCTGCAGTTAGGAGGCATTCATGATATGCAAGCCACATGTTCACCTTAATTTTTAATGGAGCATGTGTAGTCTAAAACCATCGAAAACAATTGTTATCATCGTGGTAACCAGTAAGGCTCTTATAAAAAGAATTATTTGTGAAGAGATCATTTTGCTTAAGTTTCCATAGCTAGGGGTGTTGACTAGCCGGGCCAGGCTAGCAACTCGCACGGGCACGACCCGAGTTGGCCCGGGTACGGCTCGGCCCACCTGGTAACCGAACTGTTTTCCATTGAAAATTGTTTCGGGGGAAAACTTACAAAAAAGGAGGTTGAGGAGCGAAATTACAAGTAATTAAAAAGAAATTACAGGTAGATCTCCTCTTATATTTCTGGGAAAGTATGCCGGTAAGAGTCTGATCAACGCGCTATCACTTTATCTCTTTGACGATGCAATCGATCAGACAGTCACGCTATCTCCTAATAGGATTTCCTTCTCGCCTGATTCTGAAAATCAAAGATTTGGAAGCAGGAGAATAAGAGAGCCCTTTCTCTAAGAATCTCTTCTTGAATTTTTTAGCCAATCTCCTCCCTCTAACCAGCTAGTCCCTCCTTGGCTCAACAAGGGACTATTTATAGCCAAAATGGGGTGTAACAGCCCCCTTGAATTCTGCAAGACTGAATCAGTCTTTATCTTCGCGTGAGGCTACAAATGACCTTGCGGTGAAGCTACTTGCGAGCTTCCGGTGAAGTTAGTGAGTTTGTGCGAACTCCTCCTCGCCGCCATGGCTTAATTGTCTCCACTTAATATGGGACGAAGTGGGCGGGTGTAACCGCCCATTTAAAATGGCGTTAATCCCACTAAATTAGTGGGGTTCATTAATCCTTCGTGGGAAACGGTCAATTGATGACCTGGTAAAGCTCGCTGCGGAGCTAAATTAGAAGCTCTCTCTTTCGGGCGAAGTTACCTTTGTATCCTCATGCGAAGCTAAGACTTAGTTCATAGCGTCAGGCGAAGTTACCTTCAAAGCCTCGTATGAAGCTAAGACTCAGCCCATAGCGGAGCTCAACCATTTCTTCCTTCTAACGAAGTTTGGGATAAAGCCTCTAGTATGAAGCTCTTGGATCAGCTTCTGACGGGGCTAAATGGAAAGCTTCGTGCGAAGCTTATGGCTTCGGCCTTTTAGCGATCTTGGATCTCTATGAGGCTAAGCACTCAATCAAACCTCGATTAGTTCTGACTTCTCTTCAAAGGTAACTTTGACTTATTGTCTGCTTTACTGGATCAATAGAGCCCAAGTTATTACCTTGTCCCTGGTCATCAGCTTGTCTTTGACTTAGCTTTTGTAAATATTGATAAGTTAGACGTCGTTCAGACCAATTGAAGATAAATGTGAGAGTTTTGTCTTTTTAGAGTATCAACAAGACCCCCTTCAAAGTTTTCGTAAATCTGCAATTGAATGGTTCAGATTTCAAAATACTTTGAACTGCTTCAGTTGATGATCAATGGTATGTGGATGTGAACGTCGACTTGGCGGTTGAGTTCGACTTCGCCTTTAGCCCTGCTTTCGGGCTGGAATAGGTTCGCCCAGGAGCTGCAATAAATTCGCTTCTGTGTAGCTTTGCACTTCTAATTAGGTTTGCCTTTGGGTTTTCTTAAGCAACTTTGCTTCCAAATAGAGTTGGATTTATCAGTGCTCTATCAACGCTAGCCTTGAGTTTGTTATGATGGAGCGACATTCGATTCCCGAGGCTAACCGCCTTTGTGAGTTACGAGAGAGATTGCTCCCTTTTTCAAAGTTTGAATAAGTTCACCTGCATTTACGAGGGAGATTATTTTCTTTTTGAAGTTCAATTAACCTCGTATGTATTTACGAGGCGGATTATTCACTTTCTCGAGGCTAAATATTTAAATGCTTTAACTTCGCCCACGCTTCTAGGCTTGGAGTGGTAGCGGCGTGGTCAGGCCATGAGGCCTATAAATAGGACACTTGTAGTCCTTCTCAGAGAAACATACTTTTCTCTTTCTGAAGAGTTTGTTCATGACATCTCCTCGTTGCCCAAGCAAGGAGACTGAGGTCCCTGAAGTAGTGGGGACGCTCATTCTGGTCGTTACCCGGCCAAGAGCAGGTAAGTCTCAGTCATCCAGAGAATTTACCAATAAATTTAGTGATCTTAGGGAGTTTATCTCCCTTAATTTTTTAGCTTTACCAGGTATTTCAGGGATTGAATTCCCTTAGTCTCTGCATTAGGCGGATCCTTGGAGAAGGGTTTCAGCCCTTTTTAAGCTTCCTGGTGAAGTTAATACTCTGCTTAATCAGGCGAAGAATTTCTCTAGGCGAAGCTCCTGCCTTGGCCTTTTTATTTGGGGAGGCTAACCTTGTCATATAGGCGAGGGTGAGGCCTTACCTTTTCTAGACCAGTTTCGCTTCGTCATACAGGCGAGGATAGGACTTGGCCTTTTCAAGGTTAAGCCAGTCTTGCCATATGGGCGGGGCTAAGATTTTACCCTCTCTGGGCCAGTCTAGCATTGTCATATAGGCGAGGCTATCCTCTGCCTGTTTCGAGGCATCGGTGCCTTTCAAGCTCTCGAGCATTTTGCCTCTGTATAATCTGAAGTTTAGCCTCATGGTATAGCGAGGCTGGACCTGGATCAGTTCCACTCAGGGCACAAAACTCTGGTTCAACATTTTCCTCTTCACTTAATACTAACTCATTTCTTTTTTGTGTTGCAGTGCACTATGCTCCCAATCTTTTCGACCTGATGAAGGAGGACAAAAGTATGCATCTTTATTCTCAAGTCCAGGCTTTGATCATAAGCAGGAGGAACATACTGGAGTAGTTGATGCCAACTCCAGGAGGAGGCCAGCGGTCGCTTATCCGCGATGATCCACTTAGCTGCGGATTTGTGTTGTGTCGTTTTTATCAATATCTCACCTTTGCTGGGTCTCTGCACAAGATATGGGAAAGGGGTGTCACCAGTAAGATCTCAGATCCTTCCTTTGCCAATTTTGATTAAGGAAGATTCAGCTTTTGGTGGCAAAATCTGCCATTAAGCGAAGAATTACGGCCCCGCGAAGGAGGAAAGCGTTTCGTGCCCAGTTAGTCTGGCGGACATGGAACGACTTCAAGAACCACTGTCATCCTGAAAGTAGATTTACCGTTTGTTCCGGATGTAGAACGACTTGTATGCCTTCGGTGTAGAGACTCAATTGTCATGTATCTTCCCTTTGAATCAATAAAATTTTTGTTTTTGTTTTTTGCTCATTTTCCTTACTCCATGTCTTTCACCTTGAACTTCGGAAGAAACTGGAATGAACTGGCTTAGGTTGGGAGAAATCCATCAGGTGTAGCCGTATACTGAGCTAAGTGATCCAACTTGATTTTCTCCATAGGTCTTTTTCAAAAAGGAAAGAGAAGCTCTTAGCGGAGCTAAGCTAAAGCTTTCAGCGAAGCTAAAGATGGATTTCTAGCAAAGTAGGAAATGAGCTCTCAGCGGAGATAGTACAAAGATTCCAGCAAGGCTAAAGATAAGCTATCGGCGGAGCTAAAGATGAGTTCACAAAGAGCTAAAACATGAGTTTTCAGTGAAACCACACTCTCAGTGGAGTTAAGCTCTCAGCGGAGCTACAATATGAGCTTTCAACGAAGCTACCCAAACGTAGCGCGAAGTGAACAATGAGCTCACAGCGGAGCTGACCAAGCTTCACGCGAGGTTAATGACGAGCTTACAACGAAGTTTAAGTTCGTATAACTTTGCTATTTAGCGCCGTCGTTTCAAATTTGAAAATTACGCTTGCACTCCGTTTTAGGTAGTGAATTTAAAGGCGCGTGCAATTTAATTTGAATGGCGAGTTTAAGTTCGTATAACTTTGCTGTTGGGGAAGGGCAGTGGGTCTTTAATTTGAATGGCGAGAAGTATTACCTCCCGTCCAGCAAGCGTCATTCCCACTATCCTTCTTCCAATGCGTAACGAGGCCTCGGAAGATGAAATGACAGGTGATCCGGACCACCGACTCAGTGCACGTGGGTATTTTGACAGCTGCTTCTCCTGGCTATACAAGGGCAGGTCCCCCTCGATGCATACTGGGTCTTCGTGTATTGACGGAGGTTTTTCTGCAAATCACCGACAACGAAGACGGGGAAAGGGACGATCTTACCCCGCGATGGACCGAACCCCAGGATCGGATTGCTCTATACTTACTCGATGGTATGGTCGCTCTTCACTGTCCGGCTATTATTCAAGCTGGGGAAGAGCCTCCATAGGGTGTTCGGGTGGCGCACATTCGCTGGTTTGAAGGATCTTCATGGTCACGAATATACATGGCCGCGGTCCGTAAGCTGTTGTGTCAGGACGACATATATAGTCTCTTCTGATATTTTCCCTACATCCGCGATGTGAGATATGGCGAGGAATTCAAGGATGTGGGGGACGGTAAGACGTCGTTGAGTCAGGGAGTTTTCGAATGGCTGGTTAGCATCCAACCTTCTCACTTGGTATACAGGAGTGAAGATACCTGCTATTTGGAGTCATACATCCCCACCTAGTTTGCTCGTCAGTTCGGATGTGACCAACTCTACATTGGCAATCCGAATACTAACCTGGCCTTCATGGGGAGCCAGATTGACGGTGCTCGCGCTTGGCGGTACTTCATTGTTAGTTGTACCGAGGCACGGCTGTGCATGCCGTTGAGGACCCCAAATCTATTGATGACTTTGGGGTTCTGCCAATGGTACATAATTTTGAGCTCCGCGCCAACTAGATTTTCTATCAACTTCTTTGGCTGCGAAGGGAGAGGGCAAAAGAGTCTGAGTGCCAGGCATTTTAGAGTTTATTGTCACCGCCTACAGTGAAGCTTCGGACTCCGAAAGCCCTCGCTTTGAAGATGTTGCAGGTGCTGAGGTTTCAATAGATGCTTCAGACGGGGTAGGCACGATCCCTATGGAGGAGGAGAATGTCGAGGAGGAAGAAGAGGAAGATCATGATGTTCACTTCAAGCGGAAGCAAAAGGGTGAACCTCGCAAAAAGAGGGTAGCGAAGAAGTCCCGTCGCCACACTCCTACTGTTATTCTAGAGAGTGAATCGGCTGCAATTGCCCCTCCTCTGCCCCATTAGTTATCAAACTATCGGCGCAGAAACAGGCAACTGACAAAGCTGTTCCTAGCATGGGTAAGACCAGTTCCATTTTTGCAACATATATATATATATATATATATATATATATATATATATATATATATATATATATATATATATATATATATATATATATATATATATTTATTTATTTTTTATTTTCTCTTCTCTCATGCAGCTAACTTATTTAACTTGTGATTCAGGAACCGAAGTCACAAGAGAATAGGGAGATTATTATGATCCCTTGTTCACCTACTGGGAGGGCGACGAAGCCAGCTACTTCGTCATTTCTGAGGATTCTGAGGGTGGCGCAGCTGATGTTAGTCCTTCTGGTGTTGGTGCCTCGAAAGAGAGCCCAATTGCTTCAAGCTACAGAGGATGGGTTACAGAGCCCTTGGCGAGCGAAGGCGAGCCAAACATTCCGATTATGGAAGCCGTCAAGACAGATGAAATTCTTCCTGAGGTCGCTTCTCCCACTATTGCCAAGGTTTCTTCTATGAAGCCTGCTGGAGTTAGCGTCGCCACTATTGCTGAGACGGTTGAGGCGGTGTCTCTTATAATCTCATCCCCTCTTGGTAATACCTTAACCATTTGTAAGCAATCGTTTCTTGATATTATTATGCCTTATTTTAATGAAGTACTTTTGCAGGTGTTCCATCTTTAGGTGTATCAACTTCGAGGGAACCAGCGAGTCTTCCTGAGGAATTCAGGAGAGAGACAAGTACTTCAACTATTGTGGATGTTACAAAGTTGGACGTCTTGTATCGCAACTTGCCTCTTTACCAGCCTGAGCCTGCCGGTGACTCTAAGGTAGCCGAGGAGATGATGGATACGGAACCAATCACACTCCCTGCTGGACTGGTTAGTGAGATGACTGTGGTTTCTCTGACGCCGCTAGTCTTGGCAACTACTGGGCTGAGGGTAATCACCAGCCTCGCATCTCCAATGCTAGTCATCGAGCCAGTTCTTCCTAAGATAGTTACCAATCCTACTTCTATCATGGCTGGTGTATTAGTTTCAATAAAGGCTCCTCCCCGATCACCGGCGATTTCTCATCTTTCTCTGGCTAGTGCTTCTGCCATTTCTTCCACCATTATGACAGTGAAACCGGTGGAATTTTGTCTTTTCGGACTACTCGCACACCGGGAGTGATTGAAGCTGAGAAAGAATTTGTGGCTGAGATGGTTGACAGCTTCTACAAGAATCTAAAGCGATCTATTGCTTTGATCTTATAGGGCTCGACCGCCTCATTTTTAGCTCTAAAGTTGGTCCTCTCTCAAAATATTGAGAGCATTCGAGACTTCGGAGGGGATGACCAAGCTGTCGCATTAGAGCTTCTAGTGGAGAAGTTTAAGAAGGACGTGGGTGAGTGGCGCCACCTCAGCTGTTCAAACTTGGATTCTTTAGTTGATGAAGAGCTTGAGCACCTCGTCGCTCAAATACGAGAGGCTCACTTTGCAGCACAGAAAGCAGCCAAGGCGGTTTCTTCAGATTTGAAATCCTTTAAAAAAAAAGGAAAATAGAAATCGGAGATGCCATAGACGTTTCTAATAATGCTCTTCTTGATGCTGAGGATAAGATTGAGAAGGCCAAAGAGATTATCAAAAGGGCCAATCTTTTCCTGTCCAAGGCTGAACCGGTGCGTCTTGAAGAGATCGTTCGGCTGGAGCAGCTCAAACCCCAAAATGATGAAGTCCTGCAGCAGGAGATAGCACAAAGGTCAACTTTGACCAAAATTGAGGCTCGTTTGCCCCAGACAGCGAACTTTAATAAAGTTGAGTTGAGATCCTAAGCATTTATCAGAGCTACTGAAGAGAGGAAGAACAAGCTAGTCACCCTCGAAGAACGGAACAAGTCCTACAAAGCACCATCGTAGCTTGTAATCCATGTATCCTCTTTTTTTCTTCTTTTTGAATCAATAAAAAAATAATTTTATTTGACTCTTCTGATGTATTTCATACTTGTTTTATCTTCTAAATTTGTAATAATTTCAAGTTATATTATAACTCTCAAAAGAAAGGAGATAACGGTATAGTCTTCCAACTTATACCATTAGAATATTAACTAATCTATTCAGAGGTCGACAACATGATAGAATTAGTTATTTGATAAATTATTACCAACAAATTTGAGAAATGACTCGATTCAAATCTTATTGGGATAAAAATAGGCTTATTGGGATAAAAATAGGACAAAGTGAATTTGACGATCTTACAGTTCAGATGTGAATATTAACATAACAGATTAAAGACCATTGGATTTATGAATTGGTTACGATGAATTAGACTCCACAACCACGTGATAGTTCCTACTGAACTAGAAAAATGAAGTCTAGAATTTGTCAGTTAAAGATGACAAACTAGATATGATTGGTCAAAATTTTGCCATTCAGAGGTGATGATCTGGACATGATGACAAAATGGACCCAATTTTAGGGACCCATTTATTTAGAGGTGATAAACTGAACACGATAGACTAAGACACTCTAAATTTCTAATTCGTTGTCAGTGGTAGTCGTATTAACTTGGCAGCTAGCCCACAAGGGACTGCAAAGGTCGATTGGATCTGGGCTCCTGTTAGTTCAGAGGTGGTTGACTGGACATGACCAATTAGGGGATTCGAGGCTTGCAATCTGTTGTTCAGAGGTTTATTGTTAACATGACAACAAGAAATCTCTACCTTGATGGAGGAAAGGATAACAAATTTATGGACTCATCTGTTTAGAGGTGGTTGACTGGACATGACAGTTAGGGTACCATAAAAGGGAGAAATCTAGGCATTCGTCGGTTCAGAGGTAATATGGACATAACCGTTTGAAAGTGGCTAAACTCAGAGTCCTGCCGTTCAGAGGTGGCGGATTGGATATAACGGCAAAGGGATAGTCCTTACTGGACTGGAAGATGAGGCTTGGTTATCTGTCAGTTCAGAGGTATCATGGACATAACCGATTGAGAAACCACCAAGCTTGGGATTTTTACCGTTCAGAGGTGGTGAACTGGACGTGACGGTAAAAATAAAGAATTCCATTGGGGAGATAGGATTTGATCACAAATTCCGTGGGGAAATTGGTATTACCTTCGGATATAATTTGGAAGAAATTGTCAAAGATATATTGTTAATGTGACAACCAAGAAGGTCACTTGGGGACTTGAAAGGAAAATAGTAGACTTTGAGGAAGGTCTATGAAAAACTTACTGGGGAATTAGCAACTGAATTCCCATAAGAGATTCTATGTCGGAGGTAATTGGTAACGTAACAAGAAGAGCTCCATGGGGGGATTTAGAACGAGATTTGTAACCACAAGAGCTTCATATAGCACCTCAACCCTTATCTAGGGGAATCAAGAGGAGTTAGTCCAGAGCCATTCACGGAGAATTCGGCTACACTTGTTGGTTGTATTAAGTTTGTGCAAAATAGTTTTTAACTTCCGCATTTAGTTTCTAGATTAGCATTTACACCTATTCACCCCCTTCTAGGTGTTTTTCAATTGGTATCAGAGCCTACGCTCCTGATACTTTAGGCTTAACATCCTAAGAGTGAGATCCTTGTTTGCTAGTCTACCATTTGCATTTGCTTGTTTGCACACATATAGTTTGGACCCATGGACTTCATGACCCCACCTATATTTGATTCTTCCAACATTGTTGTTTGGAAGACTAAGATGTCCATCTATTTACAAACCCTAGGATATAAGGTTCACCTTGCCATTACCAAGGAATCCTACCTTAGTGATAGCAAGCATATAGGGGCCAATGCACAAGCCCTTGAGGCTATTAGAAGCACACTTTCAAAAGATTATCTTATACTTGTTTCTAATCTTGATTCCGCCTTTGCAATGTGGAACAAGTTGACAACTACATCCACCTCCAAGCTTCAAATGCCAAATCAACCGGAGGAAACTAGTGGAGAATCCGACTCACAATGCTTCATGATCCAAGGGAAGACTCCCTTGAGGTACAATCGAAATCTCACCTAGATAGTTTTGATGCTAGTTCTTCATGTGATGAAAATATTGATGCTCATGCTTTAAATGAAAAACTATCTATTGTTTGTGAAAAATTAATAGAAAAATATAACATTTTGAAAAAGAAAAGTCTAGGCCTTAACAATGAAAATAAAAATTTACTTTCTAGACTTAACATTATTTTGCAAGAGAAAGAGGAGATTTCTAATGAAAGGGATTCATTGAAATCTCAACTTGAACTTGCACTAAAAGAAAATGAATTTTTGAAGAATAAAAATGATTGTGATGTTTTGAAGAAAAATAAAGTTCTAACTTCAAAAATTGATTTTGTTTTAAAAGAAAATGATTCTTTAAAAAGAGAAATTGATTTTATTTCAAAAGAGTTAGAAATTTGTTTAAATAAAAATAAATCTTTGAAAAATGATATTGTTTCTCATGTTTACCATGCTTCACCTAGAACACCTATTGCATGCCACACTTCTTCTTTAATTGAACATGATTTATCCTTGCTTAAGAAGAGTGTTGATTGTTTGGGCTCCACTTTGAGCCAATGTGTAGTGGGTCATACACGTTTGGAATCTTTGTTTCGAAAGAAACAAGTTCCATCTTTTCATGCACACCCACCACGGCATACACATGCTCCTCACGGACACCATCATCACACCATGTATGCTCATGTGTACACTTATACACATTGTGGACGTAAGGGCCACCTTACTAAATTTTGTTATGATAGAATACATGTTTCAAATTTAGCAAATAAATTTGTTTGGGTTAGGAATGATACTAACCCTCATGGACCCAAAAAGTTATGGGTACCAAAGACCACCCCTCTTATTTATGGATGTAGGTGTGGGCTCTCACATGACGTGAGAGTAGCGGTACCTTGGAGTGGATGCGTTCCGAGCTTAAAGGAGACTGTTTGGATGCATCACTTTCAAGGGAAGGTTTGGTGGAAGACCACCATGTTTTGGAGACAAGGAGAGTTGCCTTCCAGGTTTTGGTAACAATCCCTAACTCTCATTTATTTACATGCTTTCCATTTCATTGTTTATAGCATGTTTTATTGTCTATTGATTATTATGAAAATGCCATGTTTATTAGACCCTTGACATGCATGTATAACCTTTGAGACACCCATGTTTAATATGGATCATATTTTGTGTTCTCACCATTGTTTAGCTATCATGTTAATCATAGCTCTAATGACATGTGGATTTACATAATAATCATATTTAGTTTTGTCATGATGATTTTATCTTATTTTTGATGCTTCATGATTTGAATATATGTTTAAATGTTAGTTTTCATTAAGACTAGAATATATACTTGTACATATAGTGGGCCACAAATAAATCTATATATGTTTGAACTTGAATGCTTATTTAAACCCATTAGATGTGATAGTATAGTCTAGTTTTGATGATTCATGCATTTTAAACTTGTATTCCCATTTTTGGATTTGTTTCATGTTTTTGTGCTTATGTTTAACTTCATGTATATGTCTATTTATCCAAATTATTGTTATACATATACATCCTTTGAGCCACGTGCCTTCATGCATATATCTTTGTGGACTCGTTGTGTTTGGATATGTATGTATACTTTAGTTGGTATAAGACATACATATACCTTGAAGATTAAATAGTTTTGATGATTTTCATGTTTTAAGGAACATTGAGCTTAATTGTCAATTTTCATGATTATATGTTTCACATTACACTTGTGCACTCACTTCATTTAAATGTTTCTCATGATTGTGTTTTCATGAGTATGATATGTGCCTTATTGTTTTTGAGTGTTAGTGCCATGTGAATTTCATGTTTCATGAAAAATAATTTGTTTTATTCCTTACTTGAAGGATTTCGTACTAGTTTACAAATTTTTCATATAACTAATTACGGTATTCTTCATTATGGTAGAGTTTTCAAACATACTATACTTTTCAAACCTATTTTTTGAAAACCCCTACCTTTCAAGGGCGGTTGGATGGGAGATCATGCTCATGTATGCTTCATAGTGAAAATCATTTTAAACTTGAACATGATTGGGAGGATAGGTTATATGAGATATACCTTGATCATTATTGTTGTTTCAATTGGTATTATTGGATTCTTTCAATTGGTATCAATATTGACATTTTTGTATACTCATATATATTTTTATGTATGTATGCTTTCAATTCCAATAGTATCAATTTCGGTTGGTATTAAATTTTTCATACATATATATATTTTGTTTATGCTAAACTTGAGTTTCAACTTTGCTTCAATTGATTTAGCTTTCAATTGGTTTCTTAAACAAGCTTATGCATGTGTTTTTGTTGGTATTTCATAAAGGGGGAGAAAATTCGATTTTCATATTTCCATTGATATTTGTATTTTCACTCCCTTACTTTATGATAGAAAATAAAATTTTTTTTTAATTGATATCATATGCTTAAAAAGAAAATACTCTTTTTTGATATCAAGATGTTTATTTGAATGTTTTAAAATTGGTATCTCAAAATTTTGTTTAAAGATAACTACAAAAGTTTTGATTTGTATTGCCTATATGCAAGGAGAGCTTAACATCTCTTCTACATATAGATTCATGTTGAGTGTATCTTATATTGAGGAGCTTGACATATCTTCTTTATGTGGTACACGTGTGTAGGGGGAGCTTCACATCTCCTCTTATGCATTGCATAGTGTACGTTATGTGAATTAGGGCTTGTCATCCCTCCTTCATGTAATGTATCTATGTAGGGAAGCTTCACATCTTCCTCTTCATGAATGTATATCGCATATACCAATTGTTGATTGATCTATATTTACTTTCAATTGGTATTAAGATGCTACTTTGACATATTTTCAATTGATATCTTAATTGATTGTCACCCCTATATTGATATTTTTTGTTTTAGACAAAAAGGGGGAGAAAATTTTATTGATTTGGTTTTGCTTTTACCCCTTTATTGATGATTGACAAAAGGGGGAGAATTATTTGAGAGTTTAACATGCATATATAGAGAAGATGTTTTTAATATGCATGATTGGTACATGTTTTATATGCATAGTTATGTTTTTGAATATATTAAGTTTAATTGGTATCTAGATGTTTTAATTGGTATCTAGAGCATTGGTATCTAGAGCATTTAGAACATGTTTTGTTTTTGTTTTGAAAGTTTCAATTGGTATAAGAACATGTTTTATGCATGTTGATGCATTGCATATATTTATTTCATTAGTTTATTTGTTTATGCATGAGTTAAGGGGGAGCTTCTTTGAAGCTTAACTTTAATCCATGCATATATAACTCCATGAGTTTTGTCATCATCAAAAAGGGGAGATTGTTGGCCCGGAGGCCTTCCTCTCTAGTTTTGATGATGATTAACTCATGTAGTTATGTTTACTAATAATCTTGTGATTTTAAGTTTCAGATCATTTAGCAAGATATTAGTTGGTGATTAGCTTCAACAGGAGTTTAGAAGCTTTTCATGGTGATTTCAGTGCCCGAGCATCAAGATCATACCTTTGCACTCGGTGGATCACGTTTGGGATCGAGCCGGCTTGAAGATTGAAGATCGTCAAGAAGACTTAGGTATCCTAGTTTTAGTTTAGTGTGTTTAGATCCATTTGTAAAGATAAGAATAGTTGATATGCTCAAGTGCACAACACACACGTTTTATGTTTGGATTTGATTTTCATGAATAGATTGATCAAAACAAATTTACTTTGTTTTTATGTATATTAGATGTGCTCTATATACATACATGCTTACATGACTTATACAACTTAGTTTGACATACCTATTCATGTAGTTTTATGTTTTGGTATTTTTAACAAAACATATTTTTGGATTTAAAAACAAAAACTATGATATAAATGTTTCATGTATATTGGACTTATGTCCATATGCAACATGCTTCAATGTGTTTAAATATCATGTTTTTGTATTTTTATGAGTTTAGGAAAAATCAGATTTCCTATTGAAAAATACATGTTTGATAAAATACATGTTTTGGTTTTTGACAAAAATGATATAACACAAAAATAGTTTCATATGCTTGATATTTAAGTTGAAATATTTATCACAAGTTTATATATCAATGCAAAATGGTAAAACTATTTTTGGGGATTTTTAGAAGTTTTTAAAGAATTATTAGAAATAATTTGAACCCCAGTTTCTGACCCAGAACAGTGACTGACAGGCCAGGTCGGCCGACCGCACGGTCGACCGAACCAAGGGCCGGTTGACCGAGCAGTCGACCGACGTGCACAGTCGTGCACGTCTGGCAGACACATGAGCCGATCGACCGGACCAGAGAGCTTTGCTCTCTGTATCTGGGCGGTCGACCGGGATGCCCCAACGGTCATATTTGGGACCGTTGGCGGTCGACCGGGCGGTCGACCGCGAGCCTGTCAGGCTGACAGATCAGCCCAATGGTTAGTTTTTTGTTTGGCCTATAAATACCCCATTTCTTGGGGGTTTTAACTAAGATTTTTAGAGCCAAAATTTCCATACTTTCTCTACTATTTTAAACAAGTTTTCAAAAGAGTTTTAGTGCCAAAAAGTTCTACCTCTTTTGTTTTAAAGTGTTTTGTTATTTTCAAAGAAAATAAGTTTTGAGAATTAGTTTCTTATTCTTAATTTCTATATTCATTTGGTATTTTTCCCAAGAGATTTTCTTTGATCAAAACACTTTGTTTTTCCACACTTGAGCTATCATCTATCCTATTCTATAGGATCATTTTGTTTGTGAGAAAAGAGATAGTTTGTGGTCTTTGTAACCACTTGTTGTAAACCCTCCTTGTATTTGTGTATCCCTCTTTGGTAGAGGTTGATCGGAGTGGTGTTTGCTCCCTCTATTGTGAGGTGGAGATTGTTTGTTGGCTACGGGCCTTATCCCTCTTCGGTAGAGGTGGATTGTGGTTGTATTGTCTCAGTGGCATTGTAAGGTTGAGAGAGGAGTTCGGTGCTCCTTTAGTGGATTAGAAATCCTTCTCGGTGAAGGCGGGGACGTAGAGCTAGGGGCTCGAACCTCGGAACATATCATTGTATTTGCGTTTTATCCATTGTCTCTTAACTCTCTCTCTTTTAATTGTGCAAAGCATCATTCATTCATTCATATCTTATTGCTTGCATTTGTGCCTTGCATTATTTCATATTGATCATCCTTATATGCTTAGCTTGCTTGTGTGTGTGCCTCACTTATACTTAACCACAAGAGCTTCATATAACCCTTATCTAGGGGAATCAAGAGGAGTTAGTCCAGAGCCCTTCACAGGGAATTCGGCTACACTTGTTGGTTGTATTAAGTTTGTGCAAAATAGTTTTTAGCTTCCGTATTTAGTTTCTAGATTAGCATTTACACCTATTCACCCCCCTCTAGGTGTTTTTCAAATATCACCTACGTTCGGTCGACTTAGCGTTATTCGACCATGATGTGATCTATTGAACGAGGAAAGAAGCTTTTCTTTGGCGCTCTTCCAAACATTTTGAATCCTAAACCTTAATCTATCTTTGTCATTACTTTAATGTTGACATCATGCATCACTAATGTTCAATTGGTTCGGCGTAGATCGACGGTGATATGATCGATAATAGGACATCTTCTGACGAATTCATAGGTGAACTAGAGAAGAGTGACAAGGTTAAAACCGACGCTCATAACCTTGTTTCTTCTTCAATGTAACCAGTTTTCAATCGGCTCGACACTGGTCGACAGTGAATTAGAGAAGAGTGACAAGGTTAAAACCGAAGTTCATAATCTTATTTCTTCTTCAATGTAACCAGTGTTCGATCGGCTCGACACTAGTCGACAGTGAAGTAGAGAAGAGTGACAAGGCTAAAACCAAAGTTCATAACCTTGTTTCTTCTCTAATGTAACCAGTGCTCGATCGGCTCGACACTGGTCGACGGCGATATGATCCGTTAAAGAAAGAAAGAAGCTTTTCATGGTTAGCCAATAGTAATCAAGTCTGTGCAATCGATCCTTGAGTTTCAGACCTGGTTGATAAGCTCCACATATACCATTGTGTGCCTCTTTAAGCACTTCTTGTGCTTCCGAATTAGAGAGGCAACGGAGTAGGATACCGTCATATGAGCGACGATAGAGTGTCTTTACTATCGGATCATAGTAGAAGTGGAGAGACCTTCGTCGAATAGAAGCTGCTTCTTTAGGGTTGTCTGGCAATATGTCATGCAACGCATAGTCAATGAGGGAAAACCGCCAATCTCTAGGTTCGAAACCTATTGAGGTTACATAGACTTCATTAGTTTTCAGCACATACTTAGAACATACAAGACATCGAGTGACCACTGTGAAATGATAAGTTGTATCAATAGGCAAGGTCAATGTAGCCGCTAGTGCCAGCAAAGCGTCGGCCTTAGTATTTTGGAATCGGGATAATTGACCGATGTAAAAGCCATCAAATGAATTAGCCATTTTGATGACTACATGGTAATAAGGTACCAAATCTTCGTGCCGAACCTTGTATTCTCCTTTAACTTGATTGACAATCAGTTTTGAATCATCATAAGCTTCAAGGTAGTGCACCCCCATTTTATAGGCGAGCTGAAGGCCGATGAGTAGAGCATATATTTCGCTACATTTGGAACATGGTTCCGTCAATGAAAACGCCCGAGGAAGGACATGATTTTGTGGTGAGATAAATACAACCCCCACACCAACAATAATCTTGCCTTTAGGGCTTGTTCTTGATGCTCCAACAAAGAACATTTGCCACATTTCGTCCTCTGAAGTCATATTAGACTCAAAAATCTCATCTAGAATATCTTCATGAAGTTCTGAGTTTTCCGAAACCGGATGAGCGGCCAGAAAATCTACAAGCGCCTGACCTTTGATTGCTTTTTGAGGGACAAAAATAATGTTATATCAAGACAAGAAGATGGCCCACTTAGCTAACCTTGAATTCAGCGACCTTGGTTTCTGAAAGTACACCTAGAGGGGGTGAATAGGTGTACTGCTAATCTAATGAACTAAATGCGAAAATTAAAAACTTAATTGCAACTACACTTAATGCAACCAACGAGTGTAGCCGAATTCCCGGTGAAGGGCTCTGGACTAACTCCTCTTGATTCCTCTAAATAAGAGTTGAGGCGCTATATGAAGCTCTCGTGGTTAAGCACAAGTGAGGCACACACAAACAAGACAAGCATATAATGAATGTATGACAATATGAATGATGCAAGGTACAAGAGTAAAGAGAGAGAGAGAGAGTTAGAGAGACAATGGATCAATCGCTAACACCCGCCTTCACACAGAAGGATTTCCAATCCACTAGTCCACACAGGGAACCTCCACTGAGGATTTGGGGTAAATACAATATGGAGTACACAACTCCTCTCTCAACCAAAATAACCTCTACATTTAGAGGCTAGGCACAAAGCCACACAAACACCACCTCCCACAAGAGGGGTAGGCACTTAGCCAATACAAAACAATCACCTCACACTTGAGGGATTCAACCACAAACTCCACCTCTCACTAGAGGGAGCCAACCAACAATCTCCACCTCTCACTAGAGGGAGCCAATCACCTCTCCAAAATCAACCTCTACATAAGAGGGATATCACAAGTAGGGAGGGTTACAACTTGGTGATCAAAAAGACCACAAACAATTCTTTTCCACAAAAATAAAAATCCTATAGAGAGGATAGAATGATATAGCTCAAGTGTGAAAAAACAAAGAGTTTGAAAATCAAAAACTCAAAGAAAAATGCTTGGGAAACAACTAGAATAAGTTTGAAATGAAGATCAGAAGCAATATCTCAAATATCCAATTTTCTTTGATTTTTTCAACCCTTTAAAACAAATAAAGATGAATCTTTTTTGGGTCTAAAAACACTTTTGAAAACTTGTATAAAACACTTGTAGATAGGAGAATTTTTGCTCTTTAAAGTCTTAGAGAAAATCTCTCTCAAATGGGGTATTTATAACCACAAAAGGAATCTGCCCGTTGGCAGCTGACAAGGTCAGAATTGGCCTTCCGGTCGATCGGCCGGTCGATGGGTCAACGGTCAAATTTTTTACCGTTGAGCCTTTCGGTCGACCGGGCCCTGAACCAGAGAGCAACGGCTCTCTGGCCGGTCGACCGCCCGGTCGACCGGGGCAACCGGATAGTGGGTTGCCTTCAGTCGGTCGACCGCTCGGTCGACCGTCCCAAGGGCTGGCTGCGTGCACGTTCCTGTGCACATCCGGTCGACCGTTCCGGTCGACCAGCTCCTGGTCCGGTCGACCGTAACGATCGACCGCCAGAGCCTGGCAGAATGAGATAAGGGACTGAAAAACTTGATTTTTATTATCCTATTAAATCCCATAAAATCTCTAAAAATCCACAAAATAGTTTTATTATAATACTTTGATATACAAACATGTGTGAAAAAATTCAACACATATTTCAAACAATTTAAACCATTTTGTGTTATGAAAGTTTTGCCGAAAATCAAAATCTGTATTTTTCAAAACTTAGATTTTTCAAATGGAAATCCGATTTTTTCAAAACTCATCCAAATACAAAAACATGATACTTAAACAACTTTTAAGCATGTGGTATATGGATATACTCCAATATACATGTAAAGAAATATATCAATATTTTTGATATTAAATCCGAAAATATATTTTGTTAAAATACAAAATTCCAAACACATGAATAGGCATATCAAAATAAGTTTGTCTAAGATATGAAGCATACATATATATAGAACAAATCTAATATACATTAAACTATGTAAACTTGTATTGAATCTATTTATTCATGAAAACCAAGATCGGTTGAACCAAAAATCGAAAATCAATAAACATGAAAACTAGAAACAAGTGTGTGTGTGTGTTGTGAACTTGAGCATATCACACTATCTAGTCTTTACAAATGGATCTAAAATAAAATCTAAACTATGTACCGAAGTCTTCTTGATGAACTCTGTCTTCAAGCCGACTCGATCCAAACGTGATCCACCGAGCTTGACTCCAGTGAGTGCTAGATATGAACTTTGTCGCTCGGGCTCTTGAATCACTATGTGAGAAGCTCCAAAACTTCTTTGTTGAAGCTAATCACCTACTAATATCTTGGTTAAGTATCTGAAGCTAAACATCACAAGAATATTAGTAAACATAACTACACGAGTTAATCATCATCAAAACTAGAGTGGAAGGCCTCTGGGCCAACAGTTTCGTCATGAGGATATACAAAGGATTAACTCTGAAAATGACCTGTATGGTTTGGCCGACCAGGTAATATCGCGTCTTTTGAATAGCAAAGATAAGAACTAAACATTTCTTCTCAATAGGGTTATACGGGACTCATCTCCTATCAGAGTCCTGCTCAGATAGTAAATGATTTGTTCATGCCCGTTGTCATTCTTTTAAGCAAGCAGAGCACAAAGAGAATGGTTCATAACTTTTACATAAAGTAGGAATGATTTTCCTGATATGGGAGCCACTAAGGCTGGTGGTTTAGTGAGGTATCTTTTGATATCCTCGAAAGCTTCTTGACAGGCTTTATCCCATACAAAAGAAACACCCTTTTTCATAAGCTGGGTGAATGGTTGACAACGACCCGAGAGATTTGCGATGAATCTTCTGATATAGGCCAACCTACCTTGAAGTCCCCTGAGTTCTTTGAGATTCTTAGGTGGATGCATGCTGTGAATAATTTTGACCTTATTTGGGTCAAGATGAATTCCTTTTGATGTGATAATAAATCCCTGGAACTTGCTACTTGAAACCCTAAGAAGGACTTTGCTGGATTCATTTTCAGCTGATGGGCTCGCATTATATTGAACATTGTCTTTAGGTCATGAAGATGATTAGTCTTATCGCAACTTTTGACAACAATGTCGTCAACATAGCATTCCATCATATTTTAGAGGTGCTTATGGAAAATTATACTCATTGCACGTTGATAAGTTGCTCATGCATTTTTTAATCCGAAAGGGCATCACAGTATAGCAGTATACCCCTAATGGCATCCTAAATGAAGTATGCTTCTCTTCCTCTGGGTACATCTTGATTTGATTGTATCCTGAGAAGCCATCCATAAAAGACATTCTCTCAAAGCCACAGGTATTGTCAATTATGACGTTAGTGATGGGCAATGGGAACTCGTCTTTAGGGCAAACTGTATTGAGAACGCGATAGTCAATCATACCCGGATTTTTCTATTCTTTTCAAGAATGGGGTCAATGTTAGCAACCAAATCCGGATGTTGCTCCTCCTGTATGAAACCACATGCGATGAGTTTATGAACTTCAGCTTTCATAGCTTCAATAATACCAGGGAGAAGCCGTCGTTGTTTTTGTTTCATTGGCTTGACGTCAGGCTTAATGTAACGATGCATGGCTATTTGCGGATCAAGATCAGGCATATCTTCGTAATTCCATGCAAAGATATCGATATACTCTCGTAGGAGCGTTATCAATTCTTCTCTTTCTGTAAGTGATAAACCCTCACTTATAGAGATAGGTTTAAGGTGATCCTGACTACCCAAATTAACTTGAATCATCCTGTCTTCCGTAGGCGGTTCACGTTATTCGAATCGCTTTCTCACTGGAAATCAAGTTGCCGAGCCCATGGTTCAGCATCAAACGTTTCAATAGCCTCCTCGTGCTCCAATCGATTAATCGAAGTCATAATGATGGAGAGATTCTTGAAAAACATCCCTATACTAGCATCGACTCCCACTCAGATGAAGAGGCAAAACATGATTGGTTCGATTCCTTGTCTTCAGATTGAAATGGAGTAGGAGGTGTAACATATCCCAACCCCTATGTGTTTTATCATAGTAATTTGTCGGCTTCCCTTTTGGCACGAAATTGTAGAAAATCACGTCATCTTTTTTCAAAGTTCAAACCCTTCCCATGCTGTAGATTGTACCCCATTTTTCGCATCATAAGGTGTGCCGATCGTGCATGATGGAAAATTTGCGGGGGTTCTGAGTCTGAACTTGAATATGTGACTGCAGACCTTCGTAATTAGGCCCTACCAAATACTATCGGCGATTGATTCCTTTTGGATAGAGGGACCACAAAAACAGACCTTTCTCCACACTCTACAGGTGTACTTGTCATACGTAGTACAGGCAAAGGCATGTATAGAGAGCTATTGTCGATAGATTTAAATAATTCGATACTCTCAGGATAATCAAAAATAATATTCTCATTAATTACTCATTCATCATCATCCCCAATAGGATTATTACATTGAGGATTATTAAAATATATTACAATTGGTTCACAAGCAAAAATAGCTAGGATGTCTTCTTCAGACTCTGAATCTGCTTCATTGTCACTATCGTCATCTTCAGCAACGATTCTTTTGACACTTTATTAGCTTCTTGTTATAGGAGAGCATCAGTAAAGTAATTTTTCAGCCCTTTGAATGGTTATTTTTCAGTGAATACCGTTCGTATCATTGCATCATCTTCTATGTACTTGAAGTACTGGTGCAGAGTAGAAGGAACGATCCAGTTAGCATGGATCCAAGGTTGTCCTAGTAATAAGTTGTATGACATGTCAGCGTCAATGACGTTAACATGTTACTTCTGATTTCAGGTCTCCGATTTGGCAATGGAGTCGAATCTTTCCCAATGGGTGACTACTCCCTACGTTAAAATCGTATAGTAGTTGTTGCAGATAGCCGATAAAGCGGTATCTCAAGGAAGTAGAGGAGTCTTTTGGGAATAATGCTGAGTGCGGACCCTGGATCAACCTGTATCCTTTCAATGCACGTCGAACCGATGTATCCGGTATAGTACAAAGGTCGATCGTGTTTATTGTCCTTGAGGAGCATATCCTCGACAGTGAAAGTGATAGCAGGTACTTTTGGCTGTACATGATGACATTCAGAACACAAGGGTTGACTGTCATCTCCAGGGGTTTCTGACATATGTGTCAGAAATGATTCTGAATTAACCAGTGTGTCCCTGAGTGCCTCTCTTGTTTCTTTCGAGAGACGAAGCAACTCGTGTGTGGTGATACGAGCTGGAATATTAGCCAGCTGGGCCAATATATCAACGCGGAAAGAAACATCAAGTCTCGGGCCTGAAGGTCTCTTCAAGACGCGGTCAAACTGGACTTCTTTCTGTTTTTCTTTTCCTGAAGTCTGGACTGAAGCTGGAACGGGTATTCTACTAACGTCATTTGCTGTTGTATCACGTCAGTAGTTTTCTCATACTATTTCAAGTATTATTTTCTAGACCGAGTACCCATTGGTCTGCGCCGTGAAAGTATGCCTCTCATTTTCAGAATCGCTAAGAGAAGCTATCATTATGTTGTCATCATCTGAAAAAACAGAGACAACATTGCAGGATTTTTCCTTTGACTCGGATTTCTTTGAATCCCATTGTTTGTCTTGGGCGAGGTCTGGGTGCACCCACATGATTTTCCCTATTTTCAATGTCAAAGAAATAAGACCTTCGCCTCTTGCTGTTTAGCTGAAGAATTATTTATCTCCAGTCGCGCCTTAGGGATTGGAGGAGATCCATCAGGGACTGTGACCTTTGACATAGTGCTGAATTCGAGAGTCACCGTGTTTGTTGTAACTTTCTTTTGTTCTGACTTTAAAGTTAGAACCCCGACATCAACTAAAACCTGAATTTTGTCCTTGAGGACAAAGCATTTGTTGGTAGGATGATGAACCATCCTATGGAAAAGATAATAATTGGGATCATTTATGCATCCCACTTCGTTAGGGCGTCGAGCCTCTGACAGCTTCAACTTATTCCCTTTTTGGAGCAAATGAAATATTGTAACCACCTGCTCATCTTTGAAGGAGTACTACTTCGGAGGAAACTTAAACTCCTGATTATTGACGCCGCTTTTCTTGGTCTTTGGAGAAGTATCCCCTGACAACTCAACGGACATAGTCTCTTCCCCTTTAGCTTGGGAAGATTGTGTCATCTCACCGCGCCCTTTATTATTCATACACCATTTGCCTTTGGGTGTAGATGGCTCAAATTTTTTAGCCGACTTCTCGGCTATTTCGGCTTGCCCAACTAGTTCTTTTCAGGTATGAGCCTTGACAGCTCCTATACGAATCTCCACTTGGTCCAGAAAGTTATGCCTACATGTCTGTAACAATATAGGCAATGGCATCCCTGCCGACACATTAGATATAAGTTTATGGATTCTCCTTTTTTCTGTACAGTGGAGAGAAGTTTATCCATGGTCATCTCATTGTCATCCTCGTAAAAACGAGAGAGGAACCAAGTCTCTAAATCGATTCAGGAATTGATAGAGCCTGGTGGAAGGCTTCTGAACCAGTCGAAAACTACTCCTTTGAGAGTACCAATAAACAATCTCGTCATAATAGCATCGTTATCTATAACATTATCAGTCTGAGACCGGAAGTAATAAATATGCTGGTTTGGTGAGCTTTTACCATCATACGTACGTAACGTAGGTGGTTTAAACTTTGGCAGATATGGCACTGAGTCCCATTCAAGTGGGTAAGGATGAGCCATACTGCCTTCTTCAATTCTTCCCTCTGAGCTAAGGATCTGATCTGAGCTTGGATTCCTTTAAGAACTTCAGCATTGATGGAAGAGCTTTCCTTTGATTTTTTAGTCTTAAGTTGCTCATCATCATTATGCTCCTCCTCATTATGATTGCTTCTGGTATCATTATTATTTTTGTTAGTGAGGAGTTGAGCTAGCATTTGTTGGATGTTATACAAGGCTTCTTGCTGGGCATTGGAGGTCTACTCTTGAGCTTCCATCCGACGGCAGAGGTCATCATTGCCGTTATCAGCCATATGCACCGATACTCTGCCCGTTTGTACCAAGCTGACCGTTGCTGAAGTGACATACCCACTAACTTCTCCTTCATCATCAGACCATTGAAATAAACTTTTCAATGGTTCAGGTGATATCACCCCAGTTGAAGAGGATGACTGCTCATAGTTATAGGGTATTGCTACCCTAGATCTTGCACCTCTGAACACACCTTCCTCTCGAACTAAACTTGGCCCAAGCCAGGGCTATAGTCTGAGTCTGGAGAACTGAACGAAGGAAAATTAGCATCCTGTCGCCCTCGTCTGCTCATGAGCGGTTCACGTCCCCTTCCTATCATGTTGACGGATGCACAGGGAAGATCTGATAGGTTTCGTGATTTGTTCTTTTTGTGATGCTTGAAAGGGGCTCGAATTGATAGTTGGTTGAATACTGACTGTCGAACTGGAAGAGTGGCGGGCACTGGTCCTAGTTGGCAATGGACTGAGTAGATCGTCACCAACTGACATCCTACTTGTTCACAATAAGAGGGAGAGGTATGGAGTAGTTCTAACTTCCGTTTGTTAGTTAGGAACTCTCGTAGATCAATGTTAACCAAGCTTACACGATCTTGCTTGGATACTTGAAGAGATTGTTCAGGCTGGAGACCTCTAGCCTTAAGGCTTCTGTTTTTAGGTGATTTGAAAATCACCTTATCAGTTATATCAAGTTCGCTTGGCGAAGTTAGACATGTAGCTCCGTCGTAAGGCGCGAGCTTAGCGCTGGAAAATTTTGGAAACGATGTCATAGTGAATTCGCTTTTAGCATGCCGTAGTGCTTTGCTCTTTGCCTTACTGTGAAGGTACTTAGCACTGCAGAGTGCTTCAATTCCAGCCTCGCAGCTAAGAACTTTGTTAGTATTCTTAGGTACTGGCGCTGCGTTAGCAATGCCACCCTTTTGAAGGAAAGGCCTTCGCATTCTTAATCCGATAGGGCCGGACGGCTTTGTTTGCCTCAGCTTGGCAAATTGCATCCCTGCGCTGTCGCTTACCGTTCTCGCGAAGTCTTTGCAACGACTGAGAAACTAGTTTACGAAGCAAAGCCTATTGCCACGCCGACCATCAAATACGAGATTGGGCCCCTTCTCAAATCTTTGATGGAATGGCCCAGGCTAATAAAGGAAGGTTAACGTACGCGATACGTTCCGTTTGTATGAATCACGAACATACTACGCACGACCGATGTAGAGCCAAAATAGGAACTGGCGGACCGGACCAGGTGCAGTTGCCAGATCGGACCTCAGTAACTTCGCTCGTAGGGGTGAGGTTGGCACCAAGGGCCAATGCTCCCGGGTTGGGCGAATATAGTGATATCAACTTAGCCTCGCGGCTAACATCGGGAATGCCGTTGAAATTTAAGGGGATCTTGCCCTTATCTTCGCGTGAAACGCGAAGTCGTGCTGGAACTTCGCCTGAAGCTTCGCGCGGAGCTTTTTGCTTCACGCGAAGTCGTGCTGGAACTTCGCCTGAAGCTTCGCGCGGAGCTTTTTGCTTCACCCTCCACACCTACTTGGAAAGAGAAGTTTTAGGTTCGCATGGAACCTGTTGAGCCTCGCGTGAGGCACTTTTAGCCTCGATTGAGAGGAGCTGGAGCGAGATTTGTCCATTTGCTCACATGGTTAAAGCTGATTTCTGCTCTTTGGCCACTGAAGCTTTGGTCACAAAGACCTTCTTGTGCTTTCGTGCGTAGAGCACTGAGCTACCCAGAGAGTAGTTCTTCAAATTTTTCTTGGTCAAAGTGAATGATCAAGTTTTTGACGACGGCGAGCTCAGGATTCTGATCGTTGCATTGCGACATTATCTCCTTATTGCGGAAGAAGACCATATTCTCCAGCGGAGTCGCCATCTCATTTTTCATCGAAAATTATTTCAGGGGAAAACTTATAAAAAAGGAGGTTGAGGAGCGAAATTACAAGTAATGAAAAAAGAAATTACAGGTAGATCTCCTTTGAGATTTTTGAGAAAGTATGCCAGTGTTTTCCATTATGTTTGCAAAGGGGGAAAACTTACAATAAAAAGGTTGAGGAGCTAAATTACAAGTATTCTTAAAAAGATTACAAGTAGATCTCCTCAGAGATTCTGGAGAAGTGTGCCGATAGGAGTCTGGTCAGCGCGCGACCACTTTGTCCCTTTGACGATGCGAGCGATGAGATTCCCTTCTCGCCTGGTTCGGGGAATCAGAGAACAGAAGGTTGGTAGAACCCTCTTGCTGCTTCTCAAAATCGCCTTCAATTAGGAATTTCTTCTCGCCTGGTTCCGGAGATTCCTTGAGAAGAAGGACGATGTTAGGGTATCAACACCCTGAGTAGAGAAAGCAATTCTCTAAAAGGTCTCTGAATTCGAGAACGCACGGTGCGTTATGAAGAAGCCTCTGCTTGTGGAGTCCTCTTGTATGCCTCTCTCTCTTGATCGATCGATCTCCTCTCCTTGTACCCCTGGCGGGCTATTTATAGTTAGAGCAAGGGTATAATCGTCCCTTGAGGATATGGAAACAGATTGAATCAAATCTGTTTAAATCTGGAAAGTAGCCTTGCTGCGAGGCTAAGATAGCTTCTGCGGAGCTAGAATTGGCAGGTCAGTTGATCCTCTTGATCTGTTTTGATCCTTTCCATATCGTTGGAAGATTTCCCCTGATCTTCTTACTCGTTTTAGAAGAGTCAAAAGATTGTGGCAATCAACTGCCAAATTTGATATCTGGTTTGATCTTGATTGGATTTGATCTGATTGGATCCGGTCTCATCCGGAGATTTGATTGGTCAAAGGTTGACCATAGCAGACCAATAGCGGCGCTGCCCGCTTTGAGCTCGTAGCGGAGCTGAAGACGATTTCTGGCGAAGTCCGAAAGAAACCCTTTGGCGGAGCTGGAAGTCCCTTTGTGGCGAAGTTTGCGAGTTGGCTTCTTGGCGAGGCTTTGGATGACTTCAAGGCGAAGTCGGGTGATTTTAGCCTCTCAAGCGAGGCTATCCCTTTGGGCTCATGCGATGCTAAGTGCCAGCATCTTAGACCTGCTGAGGTCTGTTTAGAAACAATCCGGGTTCACTGTCTGCTTGCTGGATCAGTGGAGTCCAAGTTGCTTCCTTGTCCCTTGGAGATGGGTGAAAACTGGTCTTCAGCTCGTCTGTCACTTGTCTTTTGTAAATGTCAACAAGTTTAGACATTGTTCGGACCAATAAGAATCTTGTCTTTTTTAAGTGTCAACAAGACCCCCTTCAAAGTTTTCGAAAGTCTGCAATGGCTCAGACTTTGAAATACTTTGAACTGCTTTGATCGGTGGTGTGTGGAGTATGAACGTCGCCATGATGGTTGAGTTCAGCTTCGCTTTAAATCCTGCTTTGGGATGTAGATTCGCTGAGGAATCATGTAGACTCGCGTCTGGGTAGCTTCGCAGCTAGTAGCCCCGCATCTGGGCTTCTGAAGATATGTTCGCTTGGGAGGGCATGTCACTTTCCCGAGATCAACTGCCGTGAGCTGGTTACGAGGAGGATTACTCCTTTCTTCGAGCTGATCGAGGGAGATATTCTCCGATTTGCACGTTTCCGAGGGAGGATATTCCCTTTCTTCAAGGCGCCATAAGTGCCTTTATGAGGGAGACGTTTTCTCCCTCGCACGGTTCCAAGGGAAGCCGTCCCTGTTCTCAAGGCGCAATAAATGCCTTAAAGGCGCTCGTGCTTCCACGCTTGAGGCGGCAGCGCTCAGGCCACGGGGCCTATAAATAGGACACTTGAGGTCCTCTGAAGAGAAGTGCTTTGCCTCTCTTCTCTTCTCTTGGTTTGAAAGAGATACTCAGATCTCTGAACTAGTGGGAATGCCCACTCTGGTCATTATCCGGCCAAGGACCGGTAAGTCTTGATCGTTCAACGACTTCACCGATTTTAGAGAATTTACCTCCCTTGATTTAGCTTTGGCAGCTGCTTCAGGGATTAGCTTCCCTTGTTCTCTATTTAACTGATCTGCAGAGAAGGATTTTGATATAGCTTCCCAGTGAAGCTATCATTCTGACTTGATCACAGAAAGATCATTGCATGTTGAGTCCGCTGCGCAGGCAGAACTTGGGACTTGGTCTCTTCAATAGTTGAGCCAGTCTTGCCATATAGGCGGAGCTAAGACTGCATCCCACGGGGTCAGTCTGGCTAGCCATATAGGTGAGGCTTGGACTTGGCGTTTGTTGAGCCAGCCCATCAGTGCTGTGCAGGCGAGGCTTGTCCTCTGCTTTTACTGAAATTGGATTGCTTTGACCCAAAAGATTCTGATTTGCAGTCTTTCCTATGCTTAACTGCTAATCTGTTCTGATTTTGCATTGCAATGGGCTATGCTCGCCAATCTTGTGACTTGATGGAAGGAACCATAAAATTGCCTTATGCTTCCCCGGTTGAAGCTTTACTTTTAAGCTGGAGGAACAATTCGGGGCAGCGGGTGCGTGTCCCAGAGGCTATTGGCAGCCTCTTATATGAGATGATTCCTTCTGAGGTGAGGCTGGTAGCCGCTTTTTCGGAGATGATCCGTTTCGGGGTAGTGGGCGTCACCTGTGAGATCTCTGGCATCATTGCCAACTTTCAACTTTGGTGGCCTCTAAAGGCAATCCACTTCGGGAAGGCGGGCCTCACACCCGTTAGATCACTGGTACCACTGCCAATTCCCATTATACGTGATCTATCGTGTTGGCGGCGATAGGTTTCTATTGCCAGGCTTCAACAAAATGGCCTGGCAAGACCTGCCATTTTTTGTGGAGAATAATGACCGTGTCCTTGCGGCACCACTGATTACAGCCTTGTGCAGGAGGAAGGCCTCCTTTGTTCAGTCGGTTTGACTTAGAAGCGGATAAAACCACTTGTATGCTTTTTTGCACAAATTACCCTGTCGAGCAACTGGGTGTGTTATATGAAACACAACTTCGATGTAATATCAATGTACCCTTCTTTTTTTTTTAAATCAATGAAAGTTCATCTTCTAATCATCTGATCTTCGCTTGCTTTCTTTGAAGGTTTGGCCATAGCGGGGCTAAACTGTATGCGGAGTTAAGGACATAGTCCTTTCTTTGAGTGATCTTCGCGAGACTGGCATGTCAGCGCCTTTTTAGAGGGCTAAGGTATACCTTTCGGCGAAGTCCTTGAAGGATTGTGCGAAGCCCGCACTTTAACTTGTGGCGAAGTTAACACTTAGCAGAATCGAAGCAGCGCTTCTCGGGAAGGCGCTTTGGGCGACGTTTTGAATTAATTCGAAACGGCGGCATACGCCCTTTTCGAGGCCTCGTTTCAGGCGCTGATTGGCCTATAAAAGCCCGATCGGGCTGAACAGGAAAAGATCTCCTTTTTCAGAGAAATTTCTTGACTTTCCCTCTTCCTCTTCCTTCTTCGTTCAGGGAACTTTGAGAACTCTTGCAACTCTTTAATGGCGCCCAAAAGACGAGCGGGAAAAGAAGTGGCGACTTCTGCAGCGGAGGGTCCTCCTCCTCCGGTCATCGAGCGACCAGTCACTGGTAAGGGATTTTCCTATCTGATTAGAGACTGTGGTCTCTCTCCTTTGGAGCCGACATTTGGCGATTAGGACGATTGAATATGATCCGTCCTCATTAGGGAACTTGTTTCCTTGAACCTCCCTTTTTTCCTTGCACAGGGGAATTAAGAACCGAACAGTTCTTCCTTAGGCTTCCGTACGAAGCCATTACTCGGGCCGTCTCCATCCTGTTGAGGAACAGGATATAGGTCTGTTCCTTCAGTCATGGCCACGAAGGGTGACTTTTGACCATGACGCCCTCTTGGTGACGTTAGCCCTTAGGGCTATACCACTTCCTGCTTAATCGAAGTTGGTACTTAGGACGCCTTCTGCAAAAATGCAGTTTTATCCGCTAGATCAAGCTTCATCGAAGCTATCGCCTTGCTGGCCTTACTCGCTGAGCGAGGCTATGCCTTAGTGAATTTTTATATCTTCGTATCCACTTGATTGTTGAACTAATAATAGTTCATTTCTGTCTTTGCAGTGCATTACGCTCCCGATCTCCTGAGCAGTCTGTTTGGGCTGACTAGTGGAGCAGATGGTAACCTCAGCCTGCAATTCCATGGACAGGCTTCTTTGTTCAGTGAGCGGAGCTCCCTTGTCCGGGATACACTCATCCAAGGCGGTCATCCGCAGACCACGCAGAGTATCTTGACCACGGCTCCTCTTGAGGATATTGACCGTCGGACTTACAGGAAGCCTGACTTTATGTTCGGGGATGCTGCATCTGATCCCGATCGTCAGTTGCAGGCAGGCGAAGGACAATGGATCTTTCAAGTGGATGGTGAGAAGTTTTACCTTCCGTCGACTAAGCGGCACTTTCCTCTATCTTCCTTTGTGAATGTGACTCAGGCTCGGAAGATGGTGTGGGGCGTAAGCCGAAGCGTCGAATCTGTCCATGTTGGGAGATTGACCTTTCAGTCCGGCTATTCAAGGGCGGGTCCTCCCCTCAGCATAATAGGGCTATACCCTGGGAAGGTATCGCGGGAACTTCCAGTGGGAGAGAACCCGGCTGTGGCGCAGACCTTTGGCACTCAATTCTGCGCAGTTGACGGGAACTACCCTGCCACTGACTTCAGGGCTCCCGGTTGGGTTCATCCTCCTAAGACATGGTGGGCGGACTTGACCAACTATATCCTCGCTCACTTCGAGGAGGACTTAGAGGAGCTGAATCTCTATGAGGCCGTCAGGGCGACCTGCTACGGCATTGAGATGAAGGTGGCGTGCTTCTACGCCATCCTTGAGTTGTACTGCCCGGCTTCGGGGACCTTCTTCATCCCGGTTGGCGAGTTGGGCATGGCTTTGCATGAGATGTAGGAAATCTCTGCTCTGCCTTTCGGGTCTCTTCCATACGAAGAGTACTTTCCCTGTGAGGCGAAGTTGGCTATTCTGGAGAAACAGGAGCCTGCGCTGCTCGAGACTTATCGGGAGTTGATGTGCCACTTGCATATCTGTTCCAGCATCCACGGTGGTGGCAAGGGTAGCTCGAAGAGCTTAAAGAGCTGGGGAAGTTACCTGTTCCCATACATGAAGAATGCTCCTGAAGCAGCTCATCGCGGAGTTGCTGATGGCGATATAGTTGAAAGGATGGAGATGTGTCTCCAAAGGGATATCGTCGTAACAGAAGACGCTGGTCCCTATGAGAAGGGTGATACCCTTCGGAGCTTTCACCATCAGGCCCGTTGGCCTATGTCTCGAAAGGCGCTGCTGGCCGGTTTCTTAACCGTCTGGTTAAAGAAGTGTGTTGTGCCTTCTTCCTCGGGTGACATCGTCCATCCGAATGTTCTGCTACCTGCCGTTCGCTTGGCCCATGGCCACCGTCTGGGTCTTCTCCCGGCCATGGTGTGCTGTATTCAAAGAGGCCTTCGCGCATTAACGGAGGCTTTCTGCAGGCCGCCGGCGACAAGACGTGGGAAGAGTGCTATCCTTCCTTGCAATGGACCCAATCCTAGGGTGGGTCTGCCGTACACCTACTTGATGGCGTGGTTCGCCCTACACTGCCCTACTTTGATTGGAGCTGGGGAAGACCCTCCACAGGGTGTTCGAACGGCGCTTCTCTGCCGATTCGAAGGTTGTTCTTGGATGAAAACCTACGTGGCCGAGGCCCGTAAGTTAGTGCGTCGTCATGACGCTTATAGCCTGTTCCACTATTTTCCTCGCATTCGGGGTGCAGGATACAACGAGGAATTTCGAGATGCGGAGTCAGGGCAGTCTCCCATGAGTCGAGGCGTTTTCGAGTGGCTGGTCAGCATCCGGCCCTCGCACTTGCTGTACAGGAGTGGGGATACCTGCTACCTGGAACCCTACGTCCCGAGTCGATTTGCCCGCCAATTCGGGTACGACCAGTTGTATGTGGGCAACCCCAATTCGGACCTGGCTTTCATGGGGAGTCTTATTGATGGGGCCCGTGCATGGCGGTTCTTCACTGCGGATGGCACTGGGGCGTGGCTACGCACGCCGCTGCAGGATCCCAGCCTCTCGACGACCCTGTGCTTTTGCCAGTGGTACGCGGCTTCCAACTCCACACCTCCTGGATTTAACGCCAACAGTTCGGGTGTGAAGTTAATCTCTCAGTGACTGAGGCGGAAAGCCTCTGATAAGAGAGAAGGCAAACGGGTTCGTGTCCCCGGCTTGGAAGAATTCATCGCTGTGGATGACAGCGAGGCTTCTGATGCGGGGAGTCCTCGCTTCGAGATGGGGGCTGGAGCTGATACTCCTGCGGCTGGCTCTGGTGTGGTGGGGACGTCTTCCCCACGACGTGCGGGAGGAGTGGAAGAAGAGGATTCTGACGTCCACTTCAAGAGAAAGCGGGCAGGTAGCGGATCTCGTAGGAAGTCATTGGCGAAGAAGCCCCGTCGCCAAGCTCCTACGATTGTCGTAGAGGGTTACCCCTCTACAGCGATTCCTCCTGCTGCCGCACTAGCAGCTGAACCGTCGGTCGCTGAACCGACTAGTGGTGAATTCGCTCCAGGTCTGGGTAAGGTTAACCTTGTTCATATAATACGCCTTTTAGTGCGTTCCCATTGACTTATCATCAATCCTTTTTGATTGTAGGAGCTGAGGCAGCTGGAGAACAAGGGGAACATTATGATCCCCTATTCACTTATGGGGCTGCAGCCGGTTCCCCTGCTCACTCGGAAGAGTCTGGGAGTGGCGCGGCTGATGTTGGTCCTTCAGGCGTTGGGACTTCTAAAAGAAGTCCTGAGGTGTCGAGCTCTATCGGGTGGTCTACAGGATATTCGGCAAGCGAAAGCGAGCCGGTTGTTCGTGCTGATTCAGGCAAAAATTTTCCGATGGAGCCCCTGGAGACCGGTGCGGCCGACGAGATGTTCGAGGCAACATCATCCTTTGGTATTGTCGTACCCTCTTGGCTTCTTCTGTATGTGGTGTCCCGACTAACTACAGTTTTGTTACAGGTGTTCGGCCTCAAGATGCATCAGCTTCAAGGGAGCCGGTAGATCTTCCTGAGGGATCGAGGGGTGACACGAGCACTTCGGCCACGGCGGATGCTGCTGTGTTGGACGCGCTGTATGGCGACCTTCCTTCTTATCAGCCTAAATTAGCTGAAAGACCAGGGGTTGAAGGGGCGGCAGTCCCGGAGGTATCCTCACTCCTAATCACATCAACGAGTGAGGTGCGGACTGTTTTGCCGAGTGCGGCACTGAGGGTGATTGCAAGCCCTACCTCTCCAACCCTGGTGGTTGAGCCTGCTGCTCAAGAGGTGGTTGCCAGTCCTACCTCCGCAGTGGCTGGCGTGCTGGTTTCGATGAGGACTCCGCCGAGATCGCCTTCGGCTAGCCCTGCTACTGTCAGTGTTCCCGCTGCTTCTTCTGCGACGGCGTCGACCAGGCTGGTGGACTATTCTGAGGTTGCCTCCCTGCCCGAAATGGCTGAGGCCGAGAATGATTACATAGGTGACCTGGTCGATAGCTTTTATAAAATCTTGGAGCGAACCATCGTCCTAGTTTTGAAGGGCTCGCCTGTACCATTCTCAAAGCTGAAGGTGGTCCTCTCCCGTGACGTTGAGAGTATTCGGGATTTTGAGGGGTATCATCAGGCTGCTGCTTTAGAACTCCTGGTGGATGACCTTGAGAAGGCTGTAGAGGAGTGGCGCCATCTCTATCGCTCAGACCCGGCGTCCTTAGCTGACGAGCAGCTCGCTTGTCTTGTTGCCCGAAAGCACGAGGCCCGGCTTGCCGCTCAAGAGGCTGCTAAGGCCGTCTCTTCTGATTTGAAATCCTTGGAAACAAGGCAAGCGGAGGTTGGAAGTGCAATTGACGCCTCCACTAGTGCTCTTCTCGGCGCTGAGGATAAGATTGCGAAGGCTGAGGAAATGATCAGGAAAGCAAATCTCCTCTTATCCAAGGCCATACCGGTGCGTCTTGAGGAAACTGCGTGGCTCGAAGAGCTCAGAGTGAGGAGTTTGCGCGGCAGGAGTTGTCACAGCAGGCAACTTTGGCGGAAGTTGAGGCTCGTCTGGCCCAAGCGGTGGACTTTGATGAGGCTGAGCTGAGGTCACAAGCGCTTGCCCAGGCTGCTGATGACAGGAAGATGAGGCTGAATGCCCTCGGAGAGCGGCTCAGATCGTACATTGTACGCTTGTAGGTCGTTGTATACGTGCCTCCATGTGTCCCCTATCTTTTAGAATTAATGGAAATTCTTTCTTTTGTTTTGGCTTCTGTCGAATCTCCAATCTTGTTCTTGCTTGAGGACGTAATCTTTGAGACGTGGCTATCCATCGGTTCAGAGGTCGCAATGACATAACCGATTAAGACGTCAGCAATCTTGAGGTTAGCCCTTTGCAGGGCTGAAGGGGAGATACTTGCCTTTTGTAAATGTCAGCAAGCCCAAAGTTGAGACTTAGCTGTCTGCCGGTTCAGAGGTCGCAATGACATAACCGGTTGAGACGCTATTAAGCTCAATGGTAGATGAAACTTGGCTATCTGCCAGTTCAGAGATCGTAATGACATAACTGGTTGAGAAGCCACCAAGCTTCAAAAATTGGTGAAACTTGGCTATCTGCCAGTTCAGAGGTCGCGATGACATAACTGGTTGAGAAGCCACTAAGCTTCAGAGAGGGTGATACTCGTCTTTTGTAAATGTCAACGAGTATCGAGACCTGTCTTTTGTAAATGTCAACAGGGCTCGGAATTGAGACTTAGCTGTCTGCTGGTTCAGAGGTCGCAATGACATAACCGGATGAGACGCCACCAAGCTTCAAAAATTGGTGATACTCGTCTTTTGTAAATGTTAACGAGTATCGAGACCTGTCTTTTGTAAATGTCAACAGGGCTCGGAATTGAGACTTGCCTTTTGTAAATGTCAACAAGCTCAAAATAGATGATACCCGTCTTTTGTAAATGTCAACGAGTATCGAGACCTGTCTTTTGTAAATGTCAACAGGGCTAAAGTTGAGACTTAGCTGTCTGCTGGTTCAGAGGTCGCAATGACATAACCGGATGAGACGCTACTAAGCTCAATGGTAGATGAAACTTGGCTATCTGCCAGTTCAGAGGTCGTAATGACGTAACTGGTTGAGAAGCCACCAAGCTTCAGAAATTGGTGATACTCGTCTTTTGTAAATGTCAACGAGTATCGAGACCTGTCTTTTGTAAATATCAACAGGGCTCGGAATTGAGACTTAGCTGTCTGCTGGTTCAGAGGTCGCAATGACATGACCGGATGAGACGCCACCAAGCTCAAGGTTGCAATGGAGTTTTGGGAAAAGTCTCGTTTTCACGGGGAGAAACGAGGGAATCACTGTCATAGGTTTAGTGTTAACGTAACAGCAAAATGTATTTGTGGTCTTACCATTCTATGGATGAGAATTGGTAAGTGACTTTGGAGGTCTCGTTCTCACGAGGAGAAATGAGGGGACTGCTGTCATAGGTTTAAGGTTAACATAACAGCGGGATATATGTGGCCTTACCATCCTATGGATGAGAATTGGTAAGTGATTTTGGAGAGGGAATCAATTGGGAACTGGTCCCTTAGGATTTTTAGCAAATCCCCAGCTGTCAACGGGTTTGATATGCCTTTACCAACTACCGTTTGAATTGGGCTAGCCATGCTTTTTCCCTCAGCATGATGAGTTATCGAGGACTTATGTTGGGCTTATAGGCCAACATTTTCCTCTATCCTTAATCGTTAAAGGATATTGAATTATTAGGTTAATGTCTGCATAACCTTAATTCCCCTTTAGGATAACCGGTGCGCGGCCAGGTTCCTGTTGGTTTTCGGCTGTATGACCTCACTTGGAGGAAGAGAAAGGCTCTCTTTGTGTGTGCTTCGGACACGGAGATCTTGATCAGAGGTGTAGTGTTAACTTGATCAAGAGAATGATCCTTGATTAAGGATAATACTTCTTTAAGAACTTGCCATTGATCGGCATCATGAGTAGGTCGCCCTCTGCAGTCGTGAGGCGGTATGCTCCATTTGAATAGACTGTTTCTATTACAAACGGTCCTTCCCATTTAGGCTGAAATTTGCATTTGGTCTTGTGCGTCATAATCATCGGTCGTCTGACGGCTAAGACCAGGTCTCCTTTCTGGAAGACTCTCTGTTTGACCTTCTTATTGAAGGCTTTTGAGATTCGAGCTTGATATAGCTCAATATGTTGCTGCGCTTGGAGCCGCTTCTCGTCCAGGGCTTCGAGCTCTTGAAGGCGCAATCGATCATTGTCTTCTAATGTGCACTTGGTGGTCAGAGCCACTCGTAATGACGGCATCTGGATTTCCAACGAGATGACTGCTTCGCACCCATATACCAGAGAAAAAGGTGTATTGCCTGTCGGTGTCCGAACCGTGGTTCGGTAGGCCCAAAGACATTCACCGAGCTTTTCGTCCCAATCTCGCTTATTCGAGGAGACGAATTTCTTGAGCAACTTGATGATTGTTTTGTTGAATGCTTCCGCCAAGCCATTGGCAGCAGGATTATAGGCAGTTGAAGCCACATTCTGAATTCGGTATTTATCGCAGAACCGATAGAATACTTGGCTTATAAATTGGGGACCGTTGTCGTGGATGATCCGCCTAGGGACACCAAATCGATGGATGACGTGGTGCTTGATAAAGTGAACCACATTGGAGGTTTTGACTTCAACCAGTGGTATAACCTCCGCCCATTTTGAAAAGTAGTCGGTTATTGCTAGGATAAACCGGTGACCTTTTGTCGAAGAAGGGCTGATTGGCCCTACGACGTCTATTCCCCATGCTTCAAATGGCCATGAAGCAGCAGTCGGGTGGAGCAACTCCGAGGGCTGGTGTATGAAGTCTGCATGAATCTGACATGCTTTACACCTTCGTGCATATTGGATGGCGTCGACTATCATAGTTGGCCAATAATATCCTAACCTATGCAACCTGTCTTTAAGCTTTGGACCTGGCTGATGAGCTCCACAAGTGCCATCGTGCGCTTCTTTAAGCGCTTCCTGTGCCTCTGAATGAGAAAGGCAACGGAGGAGGACACCGTCATATGAACGACGGTAAAGTGTCCTCAGAGTCGGATCGTAGTAGAAACGGAGAGACCTTCGTCTGATAGATGCCGCTTCTTTAGGATTGTCTGGAAGCAGACCGTGCAAAGCATAGTCGATGAGAGGAAAGCGCCAGTCTCTTGGTTCAAGATCCGTGAAGACATTATAGACTTCTCGAGTTCTTAGCATGTGCTTGAAGCATACAAGATGTCGAGTTGCGACTGTGAGGTAATACTCGGTGTCAGCTGGCAAGGCTAGCGTTGTTGCTAACGCAGCAAGAGCGTCCGCCTTGGTATTTTGAGATCGAGACACATGCCCGATGTAGAAACCTTCAAATAGGTTAGCCAACTCGATGGCTGTATGGTAATAGGGCACCAAGTCCTCATGGCGGACTACGTATTCGCCTTTAACCTGATTGATGATCAGTTTTGAATCGCCATAAGCTTCGAGGTAGCGTACCCCCATTCCATGGGCGAGCTGAAGACCAATGAGCAGAGCATTATATTCTGCTACATTGTTGGAGCACGATTCTGTCAGAGAAATGCTCTGGGCAGGACATGATTCTGTGGGGAGATAAACACAACCCCCACTCCGGCAATAATCTTGCCTTTAGGGCCCATTCGCGATGCTCCATCAAAGAACATCTGTCATACTTCCTCTTCTGAGGTTGCATTAGACTCGAAGACCTCATCAGGGATGTCTTCGTGAAGTTTTGAATGCTCCGGAACTGGATGAGCAGCCAAGAACTCTGCAAGGGCCTGGCCTTTAACCGCCTTCTGAGGCGTGAAGATCATGTCGTATTGAGACAATAAAAGTGCCCACTTAGCCAATCTTGAATTCAATGATCCTGCCTTCGTCATAAGAAGACGCAATGGATTTACTCTGGAGATGACATGTATGGTCTGGCCGACCAAATAATGTCGTGTCTTCTGGACAGCGAAGACGAGAGCTAAACACTCTTTCTCGATAGGGTTGTAGCGAGATTCCGCTCCTATGAGAGTTCTGCTCAGATAATAAATGGCCTGCTCGTGGCCATTGTCGTCCTTTTGAGCGAGGAGGGCACCGAGGGAGTAGTCCATAGCCTTTACATAAAGCAGGAATGGCTTCCCTGATGTAGGGGCCACTAAGACTGGAGGCTTTATGAGGTACCTCTTGATGTCTTCATAAGCTTCCTGACAAGCTTGATCCCATACGAAGGAAGTACCCTTTTTCATGAGCCGGGTGAACGGCTGACAGCGGCCTGAGAGATTTGCGATGAATCTTCTGATATAGGCCAGCCTGCCTTGCAAGCCTCTGAGCTCTTTGAGGTTCCTTGGCGGAGGCATGCTCTGAATAGCTTTGACCTTGTCTGGGTCGAGATGAATTCCTTTTGATGTGACAATAAACCCAAGGAATTTGCCACTTGACACTCCCAAGAAGGATTTTGTCGAGTTCATTTTCAGTTGATGAGCCCGCATTATGTCGAACATCGTTCTCAGGTCGCGAAGATGTTCACTCTTGTTGCGGCTTTTGACGCGATGTCGTCAACATAGCACTCCACCGTTTTTCGGAGATGATCGCGAAAGATCATACTCATTGCCAGCTGATAGGTTGCTCCGGCATTCTTCAGTCCAAAGGGCATTACAGTGTAGCAGTATACCCCCAATGGTGTTCGGAACGAAGTATGGTTCTCGTCGTCAGGATACATCTTAATCTGGTTGTACCCTGAAAAGCCGTCCATGAAAGACATTCTTTCGAATCCACATGTGTTGTCGATCATGACGTCGGTGATGGGCAGTGGGAATTCATCCTTGGGACAGGCCGTATTGAGATCACGGTAGTCGATGCAGATCCGTATTTTCCCGTTCTTCTTGAGGACGAGGACTATATTAGCCACCCAATCTGGATGTTGCTCCTCCCGGACGAAGCCACATGCAATGAGCTTGTGAACTTCGGCTTCAATAGCTTCCATAATGTTCGGGCGAAACCGACATTGTTGCTGCTTGACTGGCTTGACGTCAGGCTTGATGTTTAGGCGGTGCATAGCGACCTGTGGATCAAGTCCGGGCATGTCTTCGTAGCTCCATGCGAAGACGTCTATATACTCTCTTACGAGTATTATCAATTCTTCCCTTTCTGTAAGTGATAGGCTTTCACTTATAAAGATGGGCTTAGGGTGGTCTTGACTACCCAAGTTGACCTGCATCACCTTATCTTCAGTAGGTGGCTCGCGCAGTTCGAATCGTTTTTTCCATTGAAGGTCTAATTGCTGGGCCCATGGTTCCTCATCAGTGGCTTCTGCGGGCTCCAATTGACTGCTTGAGGTCATATTAGCAGTGAGGTCCTTGAACATTCCTCCTATGCGGATATCGGAGTCCCATTTGGAGGATGAAGCCGAATGTGATGGAGCTGATCCATCGTCCTTGGCTTGAACCGTTGCTAGCGATGTGGGCGTGACGTAACCCAACCCCTGCGTGTACTATCATAGTAATTTGCAGGCATCCCTTTAGGCACAAAGTTCCGCATCAAACCGCGCCGTCCTTTTCCGAAATTCAGTCCTGCTCCATGCTTCAAGTTGTACCCCATTTTCTTCATAATGTGGCGCGCTGGCCGCGCATAATGGAAGAACTGTGGAGTGTCTGAGTCTGAACTTGAATCTGTGACCACGGGTCCCCGTGGTCGGGTTCTACCGAAGATTATCGGTAACTGACCTTCTTTGGATGGCGGGATCACCAAGACAGCTCCTTCTGCAGATTCCATGGGCGTACTGGACGCACTTGGCTTGTGTAAAGGCATGTGCAGAGAGCTATCCGTAATGGATTTAATCGACCCAATACTCGCAGGATAATCGAAAGAAATATTATCATTAATTACCCATTCACCTTCATCCTCTGAAGGAGTATTACATAGGGGGTTATTGAGACATGCTATAACTGGTTCACCAATCAGAATGGCCGGCATGCCTGTTTCGAATTCTGAATCCGCCTCGTTGCCACTTTCATCATCGTCCGGCAACGATTCTTTAAGTGCTCCACCGGCCTCTTGATATAGGAGAGCGTCAGTGAAGTAGTTTTTCACTCCTTTGAATGGTTGTCTCTCAGCAAAGACAGTTCGTACTGTCGCATTATCTTCAACATATTTGAAGCATTGATGGAGGGTGGAAGGGATGATCCAGTTGGCATGGATCCATGGTCGTCCTAGCAGCAGGTTATATGATGTATCAGCATCAATGACATAGCATATCACTTCTGACTTCAGACTCCCGATTTTGCAACGGAGTCGGATTTTCCTCAGTGGATGACTGCTCCCGGCGTTGAAACCGTATATTGTAGTAGTGGTTACGGACAACCTGTACAATGGTATGCCGAGGAAGTAGAGAAGCCTTTTGGGGATGATGCTGAGTGCGGACCCCGGATCGACTTGTATTCTTTCAATGCATGTTGAACCGATATATCCGGTGTAGTACAGAGGTCGATCGTGCTTGTTATCTTTGAGAAGCATATCTTCCGCTGTGAAGGTAATAACGGGCACCTTTGATTGTGCATGATGACATTCTGGGCAGGAAGACTGAGCGTCATCATTAGGGATTTCAGGGATGCATGTCAGAAAGGATTCTGAATTGGCTAGCGCATCCCTGAGTGCTTCTCTTGTCTCTTTTAAGAGGCGAAGAAGCTCGTGTATAGTGATATGAGCTGGGATATTGGCCAGCTGAGCCAATATGTCAAACCGAAAGGGCGTATCAAACCCTTGGCCTGGTGGTTTCTTCAACACATGGTCGAATCGTACCTCCTTAGGCTTTTCTTTCCCTTTGGCTGGGATTGGAGTGGATGCTGGTACTTGTACTGACGTCGTTTGCTGTTGTATCTCGTCAGTAGACTTTTCATACTGCCTCAAGTATGGTTTTCCGGATCGGGTGCCCGTTTGTTGAGGCGTATCGGCTTGCGCTGCGCAGGCAAGCTTTTCTCCTTCTGAATCACTGAGGGAAGCCGATGTAAGATTGCCGTCGTCTGGCAGGATGGAGATGACATTACAAGACTTGCCCTTTGAGTTGGGCTGCTTTGAATCCCGCTGTACGTCTTGGACGAGGTCCGGATGTATCCACATGACTTCCCCTGTCTCCAATGTTAAGGGAACACGACCCTTATTATGTTGAGCTATAGCTGGAGGATGCTTGACTTCCAACCGTGGCGCAGGGGCTGCATAAGTCCCGTCAGGAACTGTGATCTTTGGAGCTTTGCCGAACTCAAGAGTTACCATATTGGCAGTGACTTTCTTTTGCTCCGTCTTCAACGTCAGAACTCCGGCATCGACCAGGGCTTGTATTCTGTTCTTGAGGACATAGCATTTGTCAGTAGGATGGTGGATCATCCTGTGGTAGAGGCAGTATTTAGGGTCGTTTGTGCGCCCTATCTCATTGGGACGCCGAGCATCCGGCAGCTTCATTTGTTCCCTTTGTGGAGCAGATGGAATATGGTGACCACCTGATCGTCTTTGAACGAGTACTGCTTTGGAGGGAACTTAGGTTCCTGATTGTCGAAGCCGCTCTTCTTGGCCTTCGACTGCACATCTCCGGATAGTTCCACAGACATAGTCTTTTTGCCTTTAGCATGAGAAGATTACGGTAGGTCGCTACGCCCTTTGCTGTTCATCCCCTACTTGCCTCTAGGGGCGGATGGTTCGAACTTTTTAGCCGACTTCTCGGCTATCTCAGCTTGTTCGACCAATTCTTTCCAGGTGTGGGCTTTGACAGCCCCCATGCGAACTTCCACTTAGTCTAGGAAGTTGTGTCTGCATGTCTGCAAGAGCATGGGTAATGGCATCCCTGCTGGGCACATCAAGGATAAGTTTCTGAACCGTTCAACGTAGTCACGGACAGATTCGCCCTTTCTCTGCACAGTGGAGAGGAGCTTGTCCATGGTCACTTCGGTATCGTCCTCATAGAAACGAGAGAGGAACCGAGTTTCCAGGTCGATCCAGGAGTTGATAGAGCCCGGGGGAAGACTGCGAAACCAGTCAAATGCCACCCCCTTTAAGGTGCCAATGAACAGCCTAGCCATGACGGCGTCATTGCTTATAACATTACCAGTCTGAGACCGGAAATAGTAGATGTGTTGATTTGACGAGCTCTTTCCATCATAGGTATGCAGCGTTGGCGGTTTGAACTTCGGTGGATATGGCACCGAATCCCACTCCAGCGGATAAGGACGGACTGCCCCTACCTTCTTTAATTCATCCCTCTGAGCTAGGGATGCGATTTGAGCTTGGAGGCCCTTAAGGACTTCGGTGTCTAAGGAAGAACCCTCCTTGGATTTCTCCGGTTTTGGTTGCTCATTGCTGAAGTGTTCCTCCTCATCGTGATTGCTCCCGGCATCATTGTTATTCCGGTTATTGAGGAGTCGAGCGAGCATCTGCTGAATATTGTCCAGGGTCTCTTGCTGAGTTCTGAAAGTTTGCTCCTGAGCTTCCAGGCGCCGACGAAGATCGTCGTTGACGTTATCAGCCATATTGACTGATGTTCTGTCTGTTCGCACCGAACTGACTGTCGCCGAAGAGGCGTACCCACTATCTTCATCTTCTTCGTCCGATGATTGGAGTGATCTCCTGGGCTCTGGCGGGGCTAGGGCCGTCGAGGAAGAAGGCTGTTCATAAGTGTGGGGTATCGCCACCCTGGATCTGGTTTTTTGGAAAACACCTTCCTCATGCACCAAGACTTCGCCTAAGCCTGGGCTGTAGTCTGGATCTGGGGACTCTTGTCCTCTTCCGGTCATGTTGACGGATGCCGAGGGTAGATCTCGCGAGATACTCCTTTTGCGATGTTTCATCGGGACTTGTACCGATAGTCGATCGAAAGCTGACCGTCGTCCTGGAGGCGTGGTGGAAGTTGGTCCCAGCCGGCAATGGACCGAGTGGAGTGTCACCAGCTGACATCCCACTTGTTGACAACAGGGGGAAGAGGTTTGTCTATCTGTCAACAATTTCCTCAAATCGAACCCAGTTGGGTCCCTGCAATCGAGCGCGAAGGCTCTTTTTGGTCGCACATAGGGCGATGTCCTGCCTCCTTTATCCCTGTAGATGGGATTAGCACTGAATAGTGCTTTGGTTCTAGCTTCGCCATTAGACGCGAACTTAGTGCTTGACGCACTGGAAAGCGGAGCACGCTGCGGTGCTTTACCCGCTATGCTGCTGCGAAGGCAATTAGCCTTAGATGGTACTTTGGCTTCGGCTTTGCGGTCACGAACCCTGCGCGTACTCTGTGGTACAGTAGCTTCGCTCATGAGAACGAGGCCGGCGCGAGGCATCGCTGCCCTTGAATTAGACGACGGTATGATTGCCGTCGTAACTTTATGATTGGAGCAGACAGGCATCTTGTCTTTCTCTTCGCGGGAGAGGCACGGTTTAGGCGTTGCTACGCCTGAAGCTTTGGCTGAAGACTTCTGTTTAGGCTTCCATACCCGCCTTGGCAGAGGAGACTTAGGTTCGCAAATAACCTGATTAGCCACACACGAGGCTGAGGGGTGTTGGTAGAATTCTGTTTCCGGTTTCTGATTTGAAACCTTGGTCGTGGAGACCTTCCTATGCTTCCATGCTCGAAGCATTGGGCCACCCCCAGAGAGGACTTCTTCAAATCTTGCTTGATCGAACCGAACCACCAAGTTCTCGTAAGTAAAAGAATCAGACTGCGGACATGCTCCCTTGTTGTGCCAAATAACCGCAGTAGGTTCGCGGGAACCTTTTCAGTCTCCGTAGAGACTTTCCTTGAAGATTTAGCCAGAGAAGCTCTGGCTGCACCGGCTTTTCTGAATTCAGAGTTAGACCCGAAGGTCTGTTCGTCGCATTGCGACACTTGATTCTCGGCAGTGGAGAATTTCGTCCCCAGCGGAGTCGCCATCTTGTTTTCCATTATGTTTGCAAAGGGGGAAAACTTACAATAAAAAGGTTGAGGAGCTAAATTACAAGTATTCTTAAAAAGATTACAAGTAGATCTCCTCAGAGATTCTGGAGAAGTGTGCCGATAGGAGTCTGGTCAGCGCGCGACCACTTTGTCCCTTTGACGATGCGAGCGATAAGATTCCCTTCTCGCCTGGTTCGGGGAATCAGAGAACAGAAGGTTGGTAGAACCCTCTTGCTGCTTCTCAAAATCGCCTTCAATTAGGAATTCCTTCTCGCCTGGTTCCGGAGATTCCTTGAGAAGAAGGACGATGTTAGGGTATCAACACCCTGAATAGAGAAAGCAATTCTCTAAAAGGTCTCTGAATTCGAGAACGCACGGTGCGTTATGAAGAAGCCTCTGCTTGTGGAGTCCTCTTGTATGCCTCTCTCTCTTGATCGATCGATCTCCTCTCCTTGTACCCCTGGCGGGCTATTTATAGGGAGAGCAAGGGTATAATCGTCCCTTGAGGATATGGAAACAGATTGAATCAAATCTGTTTAAATCTGGAAAGTAGCCTTGCTGCGAGGCTAAGATAGCTTCTGCGGAGTTAGAATTGGCAGGTCGGTTGATCCTCTTGATCTGTTTTGATCCTTTCCATATCGTTGGAAGATTTCCCCTGATCTTCTTACTCGTTTTAGAAGAGTCAAGAGATTGTGGCAATCAACTGCCAAATTTGATATCTGATTTGATCTTGATTGGATTTGATCTGATTGGATCCGGTCTCATCCGGAGATTTGATTGGTCAAAGGTTGACCATAGCAGACCAATAGCGGCGCTGCCCGCTTTGAGCTCGTGGCGGAGCTGGAGACGATTTCTGGCGAAGTCCAAAAGAACCCTTTGGCGGAGCTGGAAGTCCCTTTGTGGCGAAGTTTGCGAGTTGGCTTCTTGGCGAGGCTTTGGATGACTTCAAGGCGAAGTTGGGTGATTTTAGCCTCTCAAGCGAGGCTATCCCTTTGGGCTCATGCGATGCTAAGTGCCAGCATCTTAGACCTGCTGAGGTCTGTTTAGAAACAATCCGGGTTCACTGTCTGCTTGCTGGATCAGTGGAGTCCAAGTTGCTTCCTTATCCCTTGGAGATGGGTGAAAACTGGTCTTCAGCTCGTCTGTCACTTGTCTTTTGTAAATGTCAACAAGTTTAGACATTGTTCGGACCAATAAGAATCTTGTCTTTTTTAAGTGTCAACAGCCGGTAGGAGTCTGATCAGCGCGCAATCACTTTATCCTTTTGATGATGCAATCGATCAGACAGTCACGCTGCCTCCTGATAGGATTCCTTCTCGCCTGTTCTGAAAATTGAAGATTTGGAAGCAGGAGAACAAGAAAGCTCTTTCTCTAAGAATCTCTTCTTTAATTTTTTAGCCAATCTCCTCTCTCTAGCCAGCTAGTCCTTCTTGGCTCAGCAAGGGACTATTGATAGTCAAAATGAGGTGTAACCGCTCCCTTGAATTCAGCAAAACTGAATCAGTTTTTAGCTTCGCGCGAGGCTACAAATGACCTTGCGGCGAAGCTACTTGCGAGCTTCCGGTAAAGCTAGTGAATTCATGTTCATGCGAACTCCTCCTCGCCGTCGTGGCTTAATTGTCTCCACTTAATGTGGGACAAAGTGGGCGGGTGTAACTGCCCACTTAAAGTGGCGTTAATCCCACTAAATTAGTGAGGTTTACCTATTAATCCCTCATGGGAAACGGTCAATTGATGACATGGTGAAGCTTGCTGCGGAGCTAAATGAGAAGCTCTCTCTTTTGGGCGAAGCTATCTTTGTAGCCTTATGCGAAGTTAAGACTTAGCTCATAACTTCAGGTGAAATTACCTTCAAAGCCTCGTGTGAAGTTAAGACTCAGCCCATAGCGGAGCTAAACCATTTCTTCCATCTAGCGAAGTTAGGGATAAAGCTTCTAGCGCGAAGCTCTTGGATCAGATTCTGGCGGGGCTAAATGGGAAGCTTTGTGCGAAGCTTATGGCTTCGACCTTTTAGCGATCTTGGATCTCTATGAGGCTAAACACTCGATCAAACTTTGATTAGATCTGACTTCTCTTCAAAGGCAACTTTGCTTTATTGTCTGCTTTACTGGATTAATAGAGCCCAAGTTGTTAGTTTGTCCCTGGTCGCCAGCTTGTCTTCGACTTATCTTTTGTAAATGTCGATAAGTTAGACGTCGTTTAGAGCGGTTAAAGATAAATATGAGAGTTTTATATTTTTAGCGTGTCAACAAGAACTAGATCTGGCCCGGGCATGACTCCCCATGGGCTGTGCTCGGGTTCGCCTTTGGCCGCCCACGACCCGCTCGGGGCGGGCCTAAACTGTAGCTGGGCCTGGCAGATGCCAAGCTGGGCCCGACCGACCCCTCCGCCCCCCCTGTTTCACCCGCCTCTGCCTCCCGGTCTGCTTCCTCCGCCGCCCTCCACCCCTTCCCTGCGTTGCTACCCCCCCCTCCACCCCCCAGCCCCCTCCCGGTGGCCCCTCCAAGGGGAAATAAAATGTCAAATTTTTTTTGTTAATCCCCGGGTTCACCTCAACCATAAGGTCCATAACTACGCAAACTTGTGACCACTACACCACCCAATAATGTTGTAAAACTCATGCAAAAACTTGTATGTAATATTTATAAATTATTTTTTATTTTTTAAAATGTCCGAGCTGACCTAGTCCGGCTCGAGACCGGCCTGGGTCCAACCCAGCCGAGTCGCGGGCCAGATCGAGTCCCTCGCCCGACCTCTATTTGGCCTCCGGGGCGGGCTCGGCACGGCCTGCCCGCTTGATCCGCCGTGCCCGGGTCGGGCCAGCTTGTTTGACACTTCTATCCATAGCCGGGTATCCTGGGTAGATGCGGAGAGGTTTATCAGTTGGAGTAGAATGAGAAAGTTGTTGAGATATTAGAGAGGTCATGGAATCTCCATCTTCGAGTTGGGGAGCCCAAATCATTTTTCCTTAAACAAGCAAAGTTGAGTGTTCACTGTTATGGAAGGCTTCATGGTAAGCATAAAGAGATTAGGAGACATAGAAGCAATGGAGTCATTACCCATCTAATGGTCAAGCCAAAATCTTGTTGAGTAATCATTTCCACATCAATTTTGACACGGGATGCAAAGCCATAGAGGCCTTGAGAACTCTCCAAAGGGGAGAAACATGTCCGAAAAGAGCATGCAAATCATAAAGCTTTCATCTTCTATAGTAATTATGTAGAATAAGAGGGAGCCATGAGTGGTGTGCATCATGGAAAAGTCTTCACCACTTGGCCAACAGAGCAAGATTGAAAGCCCGGAGTGTTGGCCCAGAGGCCTTCCACTCTAGTTTTGATGATGATTAACTCATGTAGTTATAGTTTACTAATAATCTTGTGATGTTAGTTTCAGATACTTAACCAAGATATTAGTAGGTGACTAGCTTCAACAAAGGTATTTTGGAGCTTTCACATGGTGATTCAAGAGCCCGAGCGTCAAAGTTCATATCTAGCACTCATTGGAGTCAAGCTCGATGGATCACGTTTGGATCGATTCGACTTGAGACGGCGCTCTACAAGAAGACTTCGGTATAGTGTTTAGTTTATAGTTTTGATCCATTTGTTAAAGATTAGATAGTGTGATATGCTCAAGTTCACAACACACACACGTTTCATGTTTTGGTTTTGGTTTTCGGTTTTTAGTTTACCGATCTTGGTTTTTATAAATCGATAGAATCAAAATAAGTTTACATGGTTTAATGTATTTAGATTTGTTCTATATACATGTATGCTTCATATTCTTAGAAAAGCTTATTTTGATAACCTATTCATGTATTTGGGTTTTGTTTTTAAACAAAACTTATTTTCGAATTAATGTCAAAAATATTGATATTTATTTCTTTCATGTATATTGGATTATATCCATGTGCAACATGCTTCAAGTTATTTAAGTATCATGTTTTTGTATTTGGATGAGTTTTGGATAAAAACGATTTTCCATTTCAAAAATTCAAGTTTTGAAAAATAAGGATTTTGGTTTTCGGTAAAATTTGTAAGTCACAAAAATGGTTCAAATAGTTTGAAATATGTGTTGAAATTTCTCACACATGTTTGTATATCAAAGTATTATACTGAAACTATTTTTGTGAATTTTTAGAGTTTTTATAGGATTTTATAGGATAATAAAAACTCAGTTTTCAAATCCTATTATTCAGTCTGCCAGGCTCTGGCGGTCGACCAACCGTCGACCGGACCAGGAGCCGGTCGACCGGACCAGGAGCCGGTCGACCGGAGCGGTCGACCGATGTGCACAAAACGTGCACAAGGCCATATCAGTTGGTCGGTCGACCGAGCGGTCGACCGACTGAAGGCAACCCACTCTCGGTTGTCCCGGTCGACCGGGTGGTCGACCGGCCAGAGAGCCGTTACTCTCTGGTTCTGGGCACGGTCGACCGGGCGGTCGACCAGCAGGCTCAACGATCACTTTTTTGACCGTTGGCCGGTCGACCGGAAGGCCATTCTGGGCCTAGTCAGCTGCCAACGGGCAGATTCTCTTGGGGCCTATATAAATCCCATTTGAGAGCTATTTTGAAGTAAGAATTTTAAGAGAGAAATTTACACATTTGCAAGTTTTTTATTACAAGTTTCAAAAGGGTTTTAGAGCTTTAAAGATTTGATCTTTATCTTGGTTTTAAAGGGTTGAAAAATCATTTGAAAAGAAAATTCTTTGGGATTGGTTTGATCTTCATTTTCAATTCTATCTAGAGTTTTTCTCTAGAGTTTTTCTTTGAGTTTTTGATTTCCAAACCCTTGTTTTTCACACTTGAGCTATCTTGCTATCCTATATATAGGATCTTTATTTTTGTGGGAAAAGTTGTTTGTGGTTGACATAGACCACCAAGTGTTGTACCCCTCCTTTATCTGTGATATCCCTCTAAGTGTAGAGGTTGATTGAGTTGTATCCCTCTATTGTGAGGTGATAGTGGAGGTTGAGTTTGTATCCCTCTTAGTGAAGAGGTGAATTATGGTTGTTTGGCTAAGTGCCTATCCCTCTATTGAGAGGTGAATTTTGTTGTGGCTTTGTGCCTTGCCTCTAGTGAGAGGTTGTATTCGGTTGAGAGAGGAGTTGTGTACTCTCGGTTATTGTATTGCCCCAAATTCTCAGTGGAAGTTCCCTGTGTGGGAGTCCTGTGTGGACGAGTTAGTGGAAATCCTTCTGTGTGAAGGCGGGGACGTAGAGCTGTGTGCTCGAATCTCGAAACATATCCGTGTGTTAGCGATTGATCCACTTTTTCTTACTCTCTCTCTTTTATATTGTGCCTTGCATCATTTCATATTGCTCATTCATATATTATGTGGTTGGCTTGTTTATGTGTGCCTCACTTGTGTTTAACCACGAGAGCTTCATATAGCACCTCAACTCTTATTCAGAGGAATCAAGAGGAGCTAGTCCAGAGCCCTTCACCGGGAATTCGGCTACTCTCGTTGGTTACACTAAGTGTGTTGCAATTTAGTTTTAATTTTCGCATTTTGTTCATTAGATTAGCCGTACACCTATTCACCCCCTCTAGGTGTACTTACACGGAGATTACAAACACCCAAGCCACCATGAGTTTTGTGGGAACATATAAGTTTCCAATTTATTAAACAGTATCTTCCATGAATGTCCCTTGTGCCTTTCCAAAAGAAGCCGCGCCGAATACGATCAATGCCATGAAGTATAGAGGAATGAAGGACAGGACTGAGTGCACTAGGATGAGTGCGCCTCTTCTAGAAAGAGTATTTCCTTTCATGTAGCAAGTCTCTTCTCGACCCTCTCAATAATGGGTGACCAATCTTCTCTTGTGAGTGGCTTATGTTTTTTCCTTGTTTCGCTACTTATCAGCTATAGAAATATTAATTTTATTTCCTTCAACTTTAAGTGAATACGGGTTATAACATTGTAAAATGCTTGAAATTTCTTTCCTTATTTTTTTTTTGTAACCTTGTAATGTCTCTTGATTTGTTTCATTTGTATATACATTGCAAAGTTGATATTGTTTGTATAATCTAATAAAAAAAATATTTCATCTCATACCCATTTTCACTTCTTTTATGTAAACAGGTTTAGCAGTGAAGTAAAAAAAAATATCATATATTAAAACAAAAAATTATATGAAGATAGGTGATAGTGGCATCAACAAAGCCAAAGTGACACTATTTTTCCTTTTCATAAAGATAAAAGACAAAGAAAAAGGTACGAAACATAATACAAGTAAATATGGAGAAATCACTAGTTTTTTTTCTTAATTTTCTTTTATATTTTAAATAGAGTTTTTTTCTATCCGTGACACAACACTAAACAAAGATGAGATTGAGACTCTTCGGAACTGTATAATTAAATAATTTTAATTGCAATGTAATTTAATCTCTTCAATCTAACACGTTGAAATAATTTAATAGTAATTTCATAATAAATTGATAAATGACATTCTTTTTAAGCTTCCAGAGCTTGAGACGAACGTAAACACAGATGACAGAGATATTTGATTTGGAGCCAAAAAAAAAAACAGAAAATGGATCAACATCTTGGATGATCCAATACCCATTTTGTCACCTCACAAAATGCAAGTTGGGGGAGCAAGTGGGAGGTGGATATTGTCACCCCCAAAGCAGAGCTGAGGAAGGCGCTCTTAAATTAAGACACTTCAGGCCTTTTTGTTTCGTTACAAAACGTCGCAAGTCGTAAGTCGTAAAATGAGAATAGAAAAGTGAATTATAGTAGAGAAAATATATTGTGCTTTACGGTGTTTGGTTGATAAAGTGAAGTGTAAATAGAAAAGTATATTGTATTTTACGATGTTTGGTTGACAAAGTGAAAGTGTAAATGATAAAGTATATTGTGTTTTACAGTGTTTGGTTGGTAATGTAAGGGGCCGTTTGTTTCGCGTAAAACATCGTAATTCGTAAATGACTTACTACCCAATTACAACTACGACGTTTGTTTGGACCGTAATTCGTAAACGACTTACGTAACTCAACTAACACTCACTTGCAACCCAGTTACCATTCACTTACAGCCCAGTTACAGTTAATTTTGTGGTCATATAAATTTGTAATATTTTTTTATATTAATATTAAAAAATTTTAATATTTATTTTTTTAATATTTATTTGCAATATTAAACTTTTAAAATCACCAAATAGTTAATTTTGTGGTTAACTTTTTCACTTACGACTCATACATTACGACAACCAAATACCGTAAAGTACAATACACTTTCTCACTTTACAATTTTATATTACCAACCAAACACCGTAAATTTACTTACATATAACTCATTTACAATCGTAAAAGACTTTACCAATTATAACTACGAATTACGGCCAGTTACGACAACTAAACAGACCCTAAAAGTGTAAGTAGAAAAGTTGACCACAAAATTAACTGTAACAGTGATTTAAATATTATAAATACTATTAAATTAAATCTACTATTGCAAATTAAATGTATTAATAAATTTGAGATAAAAAATTAATAATCTTATATTTATTTATAACAATAATATTAATAAAATATTAGTATAAATAGTAAAATATTACTAAAATATTAACTAAATAAATAATATAAAATTTAAGAAAATCTAAAGAACATTAATAAATTTTAAGAATACTAATAAAATATAAATATTAAAAAATCTTACAAAAATAATAAATTATAGTTATAATATTATAATATTAAAAATACTTGAAAATTATTATAATATAAATTTTATTATAATATTATTGTAATATTATAGAAATATAAAATTAACAAAGTAAAATATAATTATAATTTAATAATAAATTATCATTGTAGTATTATTATACTGAATTATTATTACAATATTAAGATAATAAATATTAATATAATATAAAATATATTATGATATTAATAAAGTAATTTTATATTAAAAAATAAATAATTAAATATATAGTAAAGTATAATATTGTTACATTAATAAAATATTAACTCTTAATAAATAATAAAAAATGGAATAAGTATTAATAATATAATAAAGTATTAAGTAAAATATTAAATAAAAATATTAAATTAAAATAGTAAATATTAAATATTAAAACATTATTAAAAACAATAAAAAATTAAAGATTAAAAATATAAAATAATTAAATAAGAAACTAAACACTATTTAAAATATTAAATATTTAATAATATTAAATTATATATTGATTATCAAATAACTATTTTGAACTGTAAGTGTACTACAAGTGAGAGTTACATGACCACAAATTAACTGTAGCAACTGCAAGTGAGAAAATATGAGTGTAAAAATGAGATTTACATAACCACAAATTTAACTTTAGTAACTGCAAGTGGGAAAAGAAGAGTTGCATTTTGTAACTTGTTTTTCAGCGAAATAAACAACAGAAAATGGAAAAGAAGTTTTACGACTTGCGTTTTGCGGCTTCGGACCTGTTTGGTTAAGGATGGAAGTGAGGAAGTAAGAAAGTGAGGAAGTGATAATAGTTCCCTTTGGAACTTGAGAATTGGTTAGTAAGTTTTCGGTGTTTGGATATTGTTGGGAAGTGTAGTTTAGAAAATGTTATGTTTTTTCGGTGTTTGGATGGTAATGTGGAAGTGGAAATGGAAAAATTGACCAGAAAGTTGACCGCAAAATAATATTAAATAAAAATTAATTAAGAAAAAATAAAACTGAACTGTAATTAGAATGCAAGTGAAATTTACATGATAAAAAAATTAACTGTTTTGCGCTACAACTTATTACAAATGAGATTTACATGACCACAAAATTAACTGTAGCACTCTGGAAGTGAGGAAATGGTTGTGTAAAAGAGAGAATAGAAAAGGAAAAGGGGTTTTCTTATTTTCCTTTTCCGGTGTTTGGATAGATAGGGAAGTGATCAATTATACTTCCCCATTTCCTCACTTCTGCCCACTTCCTTCAAACAAACACCCCCGAAACAAACACGCCTTTAGTGTTTTGATAAAGATATTTCAAAAAATTTTAAAATGGCAAAAATGTCCTCCTCTTCTCCTCCTCATCTCTCCCCCCTCTCCCCTCGACCTGCGACCGGCGACCTCTCTCCCTTCCCCTTTCTCACGAGCCCTCCCCGCCTCCTCCCCTGCCGTCCCCCCTCCCGCCCGCCCTCTCCGCCCTTCTTTGATCTCCCTACCCCACCAAACCCCCCTCATTTTCGTCGCTGGTTTATCTAATTTTGCATAATTTATACCTCATCTTTATATTTATTTGATAATAAATTCTGCTAATAATACCTTACTTGCTTGATCCTAGGTTCATGGTGTGCAAATGAAGAAGATGATCTAAATCACCATTTAATTGGTGATTAAAAGCCTATTATCATAGCAATTGACCTAGAGGAGCTGATTCGTCAAAACCAGAGGCTGCAAAACCAAAACCGGGCACAGGAACTGACAGAACACAGACAGGACCGCGCGCGGCTCGAAGCGTCGTGCGCGCGGCCATTGAATGCCGCGGCGCGCGCGCCGCTTCGGGCCAGGGTTTGTCCCCTGGCCCCCCTCTTCCCTGGTGGCTATAAATACCCCCTAGGGTTTCAGATCAGGCATATACAGAGTTTAGGGTAGTTTTTCATTCTATGTTGTAGTTTAGTTTAGGTTAGATTAGTTCTTCTTCTTCCCCATTGTATTTTTCATTTTGTTTTAGATCTTGTATTAGGAGAAAGAGTGAGACATGAGTGGAATGCAAGAGTGCTTGTAATAGAAGGTGACAAGCTATGAAAGGTGCTCTCTTTACCTCTCTTTGTTTTCTATCTAACTTCTTTTACATGTTTAGCTAATCTTTTCTCTCATGGCAACTAACTACTAACCACCAACTAGTCTAACTTCTTATTTGATAATCCACATGAATCTAATAGCCTCGTTTTGGCCTTGCTCTTGCAAGAGCCATTGATGCTCATGATGATGGATCTAACACTCTAACTTCTTAACTCTCTAACAAGCTTACATTACTTTACTTCATGCTTGCTCTTATTGGGTTTTGATGATTTAATTGTAGCTTGCACTGTTTGTTGAGTTGGGTTGTGATGAGTTACATATGGGTCATGCTTTGAATTGCTCTTGAACCAAGGACTAGTGATGGCCAATGATACATGTGAGGCAACTATCACTAAGAGGTTAGCATGTTGGTGGAATCATTAGTAGTTAGTAGCCATGGGTTTTCTTTCTTTTTCACTTTGTTTTAGATATACAAAAACCACAAAATCATTCTTTCTATGTTTCTCACTTCTTTGTGTTTCACCGTACTTCTCTTTTCCATTCTTTGCTTTCTTTTCTTTTCATTCTTTAAAACTTTGAAGAACTTCTTAACAAATACGTGAATCAACCGGTAAAGCTTCTATCGCCTCCCGTCCTTGTGGATTCGACTCGTTTTAGCCTCTATGCTATAACGGAAGTATCGAGGAAGTCAAGCACACACTTTAAATCTTCACTTCAAACATATACTTTTGTGCACGGTTTTTTCCTACTCAAATTTTGGCGCCGTTGCCGGGGATGGGAACGTTTTTGTATTTTGATTTCACAAGTTTGCTAACTTTTCTTCTTTATTTTTTTTTGTGTGCAGGTTAAAGTTTTAGCATTGCAGAACCCACACTTGCTCAAGTGTGGTCGGGTAATTCTTGTATATTTTTATATTCTGCTGCTAATTTTTGTTATATTACCTGTACGCTGTAATAATTTTAAGATTAAAATAGAAATTGGATGCTTTAAACGGTTAGACATTCACATCTTGGCACGTGTCAATTTTTATTCCAATATACTGTATTTTATTCTTATATTGTTGTGATCTTGTAGGAGGTGTATATATGGCATTGCATATAGTATAGGACAAACACTTCAGTGATTTACTCGCTTTTTTTGTGTTCATGCTTATCTATATTGCACACTTGCACAAATTTAACTTAAGGGCAAAACCCAAGACAATATAAGGTGGGGAAGTTATTACCCTCCCTTAGCCAAAAATCACCTCTCCACTCACACAACCAAACCTTAATAAAAATTGCTAGACGTTGGCCCCTAGGACATCTCGGACTCATTTAGGAGATTGACCTAAGGGGAAAGTTGTTAGAAGTGACTCTTGCTAAATCGGTGTCTAAGGTTGGGGATTGAGAGGCGAAACCTCGAAGAACAGTGGTTTGGCATAATTAGGCCCGTTCTCCGGCACGGATACCTCCACTGATCTTGCCCCTACCTGGTCCTTTAACTTGTGGCCCGCTTCCGACAATATACCCCGTGGACAGTCTAACCAGTTAGGAGTCGTCTAGGTCTAAGTCAACCCTAGCATAGGCTTGTTTTCTTTTCTTTTTCTTTGTTTGTTTGCTTGTTGTTTGTTTTTTTTTTTGTATACTGTGATATGGATTTTAACAACAACAATTCTTTCAACCATAATATGAATCCATATTTCACTCCTACCTCATTTGATTCGGATAACTCCAACTCGGTTATGTACAACATGAACCAATCATATATGCCGAGTTGGGATTATCCGACTCAATATGACCCTTATCCTCACCATATGACCATAATTTTCAAAAATTTTAACTCTTCACAGAGTTTATGGGGATTCACCTACCCCGAGTCAAATTTTCAACCATCTTCTCACAATTTTCACAATATTCGTTCCCCAATTTTGATTCATATACTCCTTTTCCTGAACCACCAATTGAAGAAAAACATCATTGAAAGGAGTATCGACGAGTCCCTACAACAAATGCAAAATTTGCTCAATTCACAATCCTTCCCATATCAAACTCCACATACTCCTTTCTAGAGCATCCAATTGAAGAAGAATCTGAACGAGAAAAGCGTTTGGAAGTCTGTTGTGAAAGAATGCAAAACATGTTGGACTCATCCTTCCACCAAAATTTCAAGAGTCATACTCATCTTTTCCAGTCTCACCAATTCAAAATGAACAAACTTCAATACTGGACTTGAGTATGGAACCTTGCGTGAGTCCGAGCAGCACCCGCAAAATCCGATGGACTCAAATTTCACCACAATTTCCAAAATCAACTTCCATACTCATATTTTCAAGAACCAATTACAAAGAGTATGGAAGACATGATTCCGAATCCAATTCTGTTACACGGCCTATCAGTAGGTTAGATTCACTTTTGAGCGAATTGATCAATGAAGCGAGGAAAGCTTTTCTTGTCAACCTTTGACGATTCTTATATCCCTAACTCTACTGATTGACCCATGAATCATGTCATTTTTGAATCCAGCTTCAATTCAGAAACACATTTGACTTGCCAAATCTCCAAGTTATGAAAGTCGCCTGGACATTTTGGCAAGTTATCCCTGCCCTGAAATTGAAATTGACCTAAATGTGATCCCGAACCTCATATTAGTAATTCCCTTTCACTTTTGGTTCAGTAATGACTCCGGTATCTTTACCAGATTTTTTTCTCTATTCTGGAGTCAACATTGAATCCTGTACCAATTCACCATGAAATGGAATCACCATCTCTCATGATCACACTTCATTATTGGGGAAAGTGTGTGAATATCAATTCTTTGGTTTGAACCCTATTTTGAACCAATTTCGACTCTCATTGTTGGCTCTCGACTTGATCTGAGTCAACTTTCTGAGTCGGTATCGGTTTTTGTTCATATTCCATTTGAGTCCAAATCACTCATCTCTCCAAATCACACTTCATTGTGGACAAGACTATTGAAGAAAATGACTCAGTAATTATTTTTAAAATTGGCCATTATGGGGATAAATTTTTCAATAAGACCATTCAATCAATCATCTTTTATTGGGTCATATTAGAGAGGTCATTGTGGGTTCCTGAATGATCCACGATATCTGATTGGGTCGCAACGCTTGGCCCAATCCGACCACCACCAGAGCCACACCCTTGAGGTAATCTTCCTTCCCTCTCCATTTGTTTCATGTATTTACAGATTCACGATGCATTGAGGACCAGCATGAGAAAAGTGGTGGGGAGGGTTTACTAACGTAGTTAGTTTTATATTTTCTTTCTTTACACTTCTTTTTCCTTATATTATTAAAAAAAATCTTTTATATAAAACTCTTTTCTTTCTTTTTACAAACTTTTTGAAACAAGAGAAATAGTTTTGATCCATTTTTAAGAAAATTAAGATTATCTTAGGAATTAGGAAGACCTAAATTATGAAATTTTAACTGAGTCAAAATAATAGATCTTGTTAAAAAAAGGAAGATAAAAAAGTAAATTTGAAAAAGATAATTTGATCTTAAATTTTTTGCCTTAGATTTATGCACTCCACACTTACACAATTTTTGGGATTGAAATAAAAGACTGAAATGCCATAAAAATATATATATACAAAAAAAATTATGATAATAAAATCACTTATCGAAATTGGGTATTATGCCTCAGGAAGCATGATTATTCATACCTAAAATGGTGAACAAAATAAAATAACCCCTTTAGTTTTGTGGCCTTTTTACTCGAGTCCTTAAGTCTGAGGGATTTTTTCTCATCTGGTGCCCTAAGACCATCTGGTTTGGGAGTCACCGACTAAGGCTCGCTACCCGGGTAATAAGAAAGCCTAAGAAAACTAAGGAAAAAATAATAATAAATAAATAAATAAAAAAAAAAAATATATTATTTAATAAATGGCATGAAAGTTAGAGTCGATATCCCAAAAATCTTCACAGTCCACAAGTGCATATTTTCTAAGAATTTTATGAAAGATCAAAGAGTCAAATTCAATTTTAAATTCTTACATTTAATTTATAACAAGATTTTTTTGCATTTGACTTAGTTTAAGAAAGAACAAATTCTGGTTAACCTATGACCTCAGATCACTTATATTTTCACAAAAATATTTCAACACTTTTTTCTATTTCAAATGTGTTTTCAAAATACTAACATTTGATTTCTTTCTTTATGGATTTTGTGGGTGTAATCCGCTGAAAACCCTCAGGAGACAAAACTCCTCCTCTAGGGGAAACTTAGAGGTTTACGGCTTGTTGCATATGCTCAGTGCAATCGCGTCACCTGCGAAAGTGGTGTAATAATTTTCTTATTTTTGTTTTGCTCGGGACGAGCAAAAAAGATAAGTGTGGTGGTGTGATTAGTATCTAATTTTGCATAATTTATACCTCATCTTCACATTTATTTGATAATAAATTCTGCTAATAATACCTTACTTGCTTGATTCTAGGTTCATGGTGTGCAATGAAGAAGATGATCTAAACCACCATTTAATTGGTGATTAAAAGCCTATTATCATAGCCATTGACCTAGAGGAGCTGATTCGTCAAAACCAGGGGCTGCCACCCAAAACCGAGGCACGGAACTGACAGAACACAGACAGGACGCCGCGCGCTCGAAGCGCCGCGCGCGCGGCCTTGAATGGCCGCGGCGCGCCGCCGCTTCGGGCCAGGTTTGTCCCCTGGCCCCCCTCTTCCCTGGTGGCTATAAATACCCCCCTGGGGTTTCAGATCAGGCATATACAGAGTTTAGGGTAGTTTTTCATTCATGTTGTAGTTTAGTTAGGTTAGGTTAGTTCTTCTTCTTCCCCATTGTATTTTTATTTTGTTTTAGATCTTGTATTAGGAGAAAGAGTGAGACATGAGTGGAATGCAAGAGTGCTTGTAATAGAAGGTGACAAGCTATGAAAGGTGCTCTCTTTACCTCTCTTTGTTTTCTATCTAACTTCTTTTACATGTTTAGCTAATCTTTTCTCTCAAGGCAACTAAATACACCACCAACTAGTCTAACTTCTTATTTGATAATCTACATGAATCTAATAGCCTCGTTTTGGCCTTGCTCTTGCAGAGCCATTGATGGCTCATGATGATGGATCTAACACTCTAACTTCTTAACTCTCTAACAAGCTTACATTCTTACTTCATGCTTGCTCTCTATTGGGGTTTGATGATTTAATGGTAGCTTGGCCTTGTTTGTTGAGTTGGGTTGTGATGAGTTACATATGGGTCAGCATTGAATTGCTCTTGAACCAAGGACTAGTGATTACCAATGATACAGTGAGGCACTATCACTAAGAGGTTAGCATGTTGGTGGAGTCATTAGTAGTTAGTAGTCATGGGTTTTCTTTCTTTTTCACTTTGTTTTAGATATACAAAAATCACAAAAATCATTCTTTTCTATTTTCCACTTCTTTGTGTTTCACCGTACTTCTCTTTTTTTCTTTTTGCTTTCTTTTCTTTTCATTCTTTAAAACTTTGAAGAACTTCTTAACAATACGTGAATCAACCGGTAAAGCTTCTATCGCCTCCCGTCCTTATGGATTCGACTCGTTTTAGCCTCTATGCTATAACGGAAGTATCGAGGAAGTCAAAGCACACACAATTTAAATATTCACTTCAAAACATACACTTTTTGTGACACGGTTTTTCCTACGATCAGTCGCGTTTGGTCGAACATAGGGGTTAGTTGGGTGGGGAAGGAGATCACAGGGTGGGGGGTGGGGAGGGCGGGCCGAGGAGGGGCGCCAGTCGGGGAGGTGGGGTTGCGGGGAGGCCAGGAGGGGGGAAGGAGGGCGGCGGCGGGGAGGGGTAAGCGCCGCTGTTACCGGAGAAGGAATAATGAGAAAGTAAGGAAGAGAAGAATATTTTAGGATTTTTTTATAAGAGTAATAATGACGTAATTGTAATATTTTGTGGGTGCCTCCACACTTTTGGGTGGCAATATCTGTTCCCGAGCAAGTGGCATCTGAACTTTGATTTGTTTATTACCCAAAAAAGCCTGATTTTTGAACAGCTTGCTGCTGCCTGTTGCTGAGGGCGGAAGCCTCACTCTATCTCTCTCTCTCTCTCTCTCTCGTTCGTCGTCAAAGCCAATGGCGAAATATCTCTAGAATACAGACAAAATTCAGTGTAGATCCCGGACACTAGTTGTTGAGTCCTTCCGCGCTCGCATCGGTTCCTTTTCATGTGAGCTCCTTTGTCGCCGTCCGCGAGCCCTAATTCTCATTGAGTCCTCAAGTCCTCTTCTTCACGATCTCTGAGCTCGGGATTGAGGTAAATTTGAAGGAACTGGGAGAGATTGTTGAGGGTTTCAGCTGGTTTGAGTGAGGATCGACGATCGACGATCGAGGTTCGTTTTCTGTTTCCTTTTTGATTTGGGTGGGGCGGTTGGTGTGAGATCTTGCGTGCATTGGGGATTAGTGGGTTGGGTTTTGTTTGGAAAGATTGGATTTTTTATTCTGTTTCTTTGTTATTAGATTGTTCTGATGAAGAACTCAATACAAGGATTTGTAAAAGGGAGTCTGAAGAGCTGATCTACAATTAAAGAAAAAGGATTACTTAGTATTCAAACGAATTTGCAAACAAGATGATGATTTTATTGAAATGGGGATTAGGGCAATAAATATAGATTGACTATTTTAGGAAAACCTAACAAGTTGTAACAAAGTATAGTAACTAACTATATGGTAGGAGACAATTATATAATGCGATTGGGTGAAATGAACTGTATTTCTTGCTTCATGATTATATGTCATTGTCGTATGCCTATTTGGGCAAGTAGGCCTTTTTCTTAATCGAAGACTAGATGTTTTGAAGCTCAAAAAATACTAGATGTTTTTCTAGGAATTGGTTTTGCTATTTTAGTTTCACTTCATCAGACTATTTTGAGTGAATGCTTGTAACTTGTAAGCCGGGTACTTGACTTGGAATGATCATGTATAGTAGATTTATGAGATAAACTTTTGTAGATTTAGGTGTTGCGCCATGGAATCTCGTTATTCGGCTTTCTATTTTATTCTTTCAATGGCCATGGGGGAGCATAAGAAATTAGAAACGGCCTTGTCGCCAATTGAAATTTACATTCAACCTGAACTTCTATGCATATAAGCACATTTGCCTGTAGGACCTCCATATAGGTGAGACTGCTATAGTTCAACCTTATAGTTTTTTGTGCTTTAGAAGTGAGCCTAGTTGTTGCCATAAACACATGTTACTATATGTTGAATTTTACAGTGAAACATATAACCCATTACGGGTTGATTTCTTTGGAATCGTGCCTATCTCTGTCTTTGCTGTTGATTCTTTTTGATTATGGGTACATGCCATCTACATTAGGTCTTGACATCTCTGATTCTCTGGTGTAAAGCAATCTATATGTTGAGATAGGCTTGGCTAAGCAAAGCTGGGTTGGAGTTTTTTCAGTTCTGAGCTGACTAGCTCCTTCTCTTTTTGCTACTAGTATTTATTACTTATAGTTCACATGTAAAACTCTGATGCTTTATTTTAGGCCTTTTGACACTAACACTACATATTACTAGGTTAACGTACAATCAAATCTAAGGCAACTTTTCATTTAGTTTAGTAACTAAAAGTTAAAGAAGAAATCTTATCCAAGAAGTTGTTTGGTAAACTTCCGAGAATTGCAAGTTTGCAACTCCATTTCTCGTGCAACATGAACAAAAGCTGCATGTAAGTGATTTCAATTCGGTGTTTGGATTTGTTTTTGGACGGATGTAGCTGAAGTTTACATGTGATCCCTTCACAATAATTAACAAACCAATTTTGTGGGAACTGAAACTGTTACAATTCATCCATCATAGGATGTCATAGCTATTTCTAGAATATTTCTTTGTACTGATAGTCTGTAAACATGGTTTCCTTCCTCTGTTAAGATTGTTTTCTATCATGAATCAACATCTATCTCAGAAGTATAGTTATATTTGCTTGTCTATTGACCCAAAATTAAAGTTATTTAATAGCTTTCAACTATATATTGACATTGATTTTAACAAGGTTATGTAATGGATATTTGATTTCTGGTGCTTATTGTTACAGAAATTGCAATGGTGTTGGTAGTAAAACGGTACCGTTGTATGCACTCAGCAACTTGCTTATGCACTAAAGGTCATCTGAGCGAAGACGTAATTTTCCTTGTTTTTCAACACCTAAACTGGAATCCTAGAATGATTGCCTTGATGTCAGGCATTTGCAAATGGTTTGATGACATTGCCAAGCGGGTTTTTGTGGAAAGAGTTCTGTCGGCAACGGGCCCCAAAATGATGTTAGATCTTCAATCCAGTGGGAGTCATAGTGTTGATGGGAACTGGAAAGCGCTTGGGAAGCTCCTTGTTTATTGTACAGGAACAAGAAAGGGGGTCTCTTTAATCAAATCAATGTCCCTGGCCACTTTGTTTATAGAACACGGTTTTCCAGAACTTCTGGGAAAAGTTTTCTTATTCCTCAGTGTCGAACAGATGTGTTGTATGTGTCAGATCCTTGTGAGCATCTTGATCAAGGAGAGGAGGGCGACGTGGGCATTTTCCGTGGCATCTTCAAGTCCTTTTCTTCATCAAGAGTTAGGAGGATGCTAATTGACAGAGGTGCTAAGCTTCATCCTACCGAGGTGTGTCCATACTGTAAGGCAAAGCTATGAGCATGCTACAGGCAAAGATGATTCCAAGAGTGCATCCAGCAGATTGGGGCTTATGATGATGCGTAGAGTATTATGTGTGCCTCAATGGTCATATGCTTGGAATTTGCACTCTTTTGCCCCTTTCTGATTCTGAGGAAACTTCTGAACTGGAGTAATGCATAAAAATTGGCTTAGGTATATTTTCTATCATACTCCTTTATGCTATGTTTCTTTGTACCAATCGGGCACAGTAGGTTTTAAAGACCATCATGTTATGCTACCCCCTTTTTTTTGCATGGGTGGGTGGGTTTTTTTTGTTGGGGGTGTTCTTGCAATGCTCAAGAGGACTTGTCACTTTGAAAGAAAAAAGATAAGACTTTCACTGTCGCAATGCTGCTCATCTTCAAAATTTGATTCTTGGGTTCTGCTCTTAATATTGAAATTAGTTCTACAGTTTTCATTCAGCTTAGAATAATATTTGCTACTGCAGCTGAAGCGATGTTTGTTAAACTGAATATTTGGAATCTCTCTCTCTCTCTCTCTCTCTCTGTGTGTGTGTGTGTGTGTGTGTGTGTGTGTGTGTGTGTGTGTGTGTTTTCTTGTTTGTTTGTTTCCCTCCCTCTCTCTCTGTTTGTCATCACGCGCTTGCGCACATATATAGTAAATGAGTGCTAAATAAAGAAAGAAAATAAATGCAATTGTTATGAGAAAAACATTCTATATTGTCTTTGTATCTTGAGCTTCATGAATCTTTGACGCACCTCTTTACATTCCCCCCTACCTTTTCCAAATGACTATTGAATCTTTATATTGATCTTACATCTTCTCACAATCTACTTGCTGAAGTGGCCATTCTTTCCCTTGTAATGAACTGGGCAGGGTATGATTCACTATATACTTTTGTCTTTTTAGTTTTTCTTGCTCATTTCAGTAAGCTATCGAGTGCTCATTACTTGCACAACTCCCAGTGCGTGCCTCTTTTCGGTGATAACAGTTGCTTTTCATCCTTCAAGGGCTTGTCTTACCTTAAACTGAAGTCCCTATCCTTTCTCAGTTGTTGAAATTGACAAATTTTGCTGTGCAAGTGACGGGCACTGTGTTTCACTTTCTTTTACACATAAAATGTGTGGACCATACGGAAATGTGTGGCACATCAATTGGCCCACCATGTTTTTAAGTGCTTTCTCTAAGAACAATTCGTTACTCCCATCCACTCAAAGGCCTGGGTAAATAATAATTAGTTTTATTTTCTGCTAAAGTGAAAAAATTGATGTATGTTAATGGTCTCTTACGGGGCAGGTAATTATGGTGGAGGATCAGCTTCATGATGTTTTGGACTTCACCACTCCTTTGGTTCTAAATGATAACACCAGCTAATATCGCTAATAGATTCTATAATGCATCAGAAGTTTATGTGATAACACCAGCTAATATTGCTCATAGATTCTATAATACACCTGAAGTTCATGCACATAACCTTTTCAGTGGTATGTCAGCGACTGGAAGTTTCTATTTTTAGAGTTTGAGGAATTTACAATTAATGTTTCAACTTTCAAGCATCCCTATGTTTCAAGCAGTCCTATCCTGAACATCTTTTCCTTCCTATTCAATACTTTAACACATGCCGTCTCTTTTGAGCAGGTTGCCAAGCATTTTACACGTTGAACTTTGTTGCTGTGCTGTAATCAGTGCGGTTGTTATCTGTTAATTCTGAGAAACAATCATGTAGAGTCAGAGTTGTATCTATCCACCCTCATCTTCTCGTGTAACAGGGAACACAATATTGTGGAAACTTCTCTTTGGGCTGCCTGCAGACCGAACCCATTCTTCAGTTTCTCTACTATTGAGCAGTTACATGGTATATCCAGTTAGCTTCAACTTTAACTGAGTTACCACTCTGTTTTCTTGCATTCATGTATATAGAGTGCCTTATGCGCAGAGAGTTGTTCTGCTTGTCATCTATCTTTGTATAAAAAGTACCTTTTGTACAATTCAGTATCATCAGCGTGTACACAGATTGAACATATATTCTTAAATGTACTGTTTGTTGCAAAATGCTGCTTTTTTCTCGGAAGCCGATCCAAATATAAGAGTAGCTGTTGTTCTTGCCTGTCACTTGAGACTGAACTTAGCCTAGTGACACCCTAATGTCTGTGGAGAACTGACCTTCTAGGTTTTAAGCCCGGCCCATCTCTTGCATAAAGTTGTCCTCGGGAACTCGTATAAATTCACGGGGAAGCTAGAAATTCTCAAAAGTTGATGGATTACACTATCTATCTAGATAAACAACCCTTGTGAAAATAAAAAAGTAGAGATTGAGCACATTGAGCTTTGGGGGCGTACCATATATCATATATGGTAAGGATCAGCTAAATTACATACATATAGTTGGGGATAAATTGTTCATTCCTGCTTTGCTGTTCTGCCATTTCTGAAAACCACCATACGTTGGCAAGAAAATTGCGACCGTATTGCATGGATGAAGTATATCATTCTTTTGAGGAATACATTCAGAAACAGAAATACTTATAGGGAACTTTTCCTTTTGATTTTATGTGTTTTGCCTTCTCCTTTGCCTTTAGTTCTTTATTTCGTTTTCTCTCTTCTTGAACTGTTCTTGCTCCAGTAGTGATTTTGTCAATCCGCGATATCTTATTGCGATATTCTTGTAAATATCTTGCTCGCCTCTCTCCAAGTTCCCTCTGCAATTCCCATTTGAAATATGTAGTAAGTGATTAAGCTTTCAGGTAAGTCATCGAGATCAAGCACATGATTGTTATTTGAGCCTTTCCCCTCAAAATTGGGGTTGGCTATATGACTCAAGGTGAGAGTTCTATGAGGAATTGCCCCGTTTTTACAACCATGAGCTGTCTATAAAGTAGTGTTGGAATTCTGGCGAGGCACTTTCATGCAAGCGAGCAACTTGCCTAAAACAATGAAGTTAACGTAGTTTGTACATGAATCTACCTAGTTTTCATTATTTAGTTTAACCTCATGCAACCAAGGAATCAGTCTTTAAATTCCGTTAGTTAGGACTTAGAAAACGATCTAGAAAAAGAATTAAGACAGATTTCCTCCCAAAATAAAAGTGTAATTTATGAACATACTTGAAGCTGATTGATTGTTGTCACTTTGCCCTTTTTCTGATGTAATGAGGTTTCATGGAATGAAATAAATTGTTATTTGGTTGCAAAGTACTTCGAGAATTGAAGCGATATTGCTGAGAAAGATTCGAAAGAATATTTGATGGTGGCTTTTAGATGTATAGGATAAATTCCTGGAGTTATGACTCTGTTGCTGTTCATATTATTTAAAATAAGTGTTATTGTGTATTGGTTCCTCTGATGAAATGCTAGTGTGCTGTATTTAGTAGTTAATGATTTTTTCCCCTCTTACGTATATGTGCCACCATTATATAACCAAGTCTGTTTCTGCTTTTTCATTCTAACTATTCAATTTATTTATGTTGGTTCCCTTTCGGACTGGGACCTTAATCTGATGTCTTATGCTCAACAATTTCAAGCATGATATGCTTTCTACTGTGGACCATGAAAGTAGTAGAAGAACAAAGAAATAAACGAGAAGAAAATATCATTTCTAGGCCAATCAAGTATTTTAAATTAGTCTAGACCTCTTTCCGTTCTAGTTGACGTTTGGCTTTCATCTTCTTGTCATTCTCCCATTGTAAAATTCTGGAGTTCATTTTTTCATACCTGGAAAAGTTGGCATGTAAGTATCACTATCAGCCACTAGAGTAAAATTCTGTATCAAGTATAATCTTTCAATCTACAAAGGCTGTTCTTGCATTACCATTTTCTTGTTTTACTCATCTGTTCTTTCTCCCACACTTCTGCTTTTGTTTCTTCTTTTCTCGACTTCTTTGTTCTAGGATACCATACTGCTTCAGGTTGCTCTGCTTTCATGTCTTGTCTTCCTTCATATCCGTTGCTCCCTGTATCGTTTAGATACTTATCTGAGAATGTTGGTGTCTTCTTAATAGTTGGTATTGCTCCCATTGCCTTTCCTGGCACCTTTCCATCACAGATTGAGTCTTTCAGAATCATTTGGTCTAATGATTTTGATTTCCTCATAGTCTTCTCTCCTGAAATTGCATGGGTCATTACTTAGTGAAGAACAAAGTTATTGAAATGTTTTTTCCCCACTGAGGGGAGGATGATACAAGTTTTGGTGGGTGGTACCGCTTGCCTTTCCCGGTATCTGTTCATCAGCATTACCGATTAAATCTTTCAGCATCGTTTGGTCAAATGTTGCAGATTTTCTCGTAGACCTTTCACCTGAAATCACTAGATTCATATACTAGTGAAGAAAGAACAACTAAAAAGTTCTTTGGTGGTTGTCATGATAGAGAGGGAAATGTAAATTGTGGTGCTCTTGTGCATGTATTGACAGTACTTGGTTATGGTTTGACATATTATTTGTTTTTTTGGAGTGTTATACAGGTGTTGGATGGACAGAGTTGCTAGTGGAAAGTTTTGAGGACTGTTTGCTAGGTGATTCTTTTGTCCAAGTTGGCCAGGCTAGTATCTGATTTGAGCTTGATATTCAATGCTGCGGAAAGCGAAAGTGGTGGGCAAGGCTTAGGCTTTACCGGCTTTGGTGGCAAAAAGCGCTATTAATTTTTTTAAGAATAAAAATAGTAAACATAGAAAAAATAGAAAAGAATTTAAAAAATAAGAAAATAAAGAAAATGAGAAATCGACACTAAAATTTTAATAACAATAGAATTAAACATAATAAATGATACATACAATGTCAAAATCTTCTAAATCTAAGAGCGAGAGCTAAAGCATCCCAAAGTGGACATAGTGAAAGCATGGGCTTAAGCAGAGTTTTAGTGGGCTTTTACAATAATGTTGACATTAATATTGCCTGGTCAACTTCAACCTAGGATTTTAATAAGAATCATTAATGAGTTGATCTCAAAATCAACTCTGGTTGCTGCTGAGGCCTAGCGCACTTGTAAGGGGCGGAATTGGGTTGTGGGAGGTCCCATGTTTAAGATTGGGCTATTAGCTCTGTTAAAAAAGGGGAAAGAAAAGAGAAAAAAACATAGACTCGGATTTAAGGCTTTGGCCATAATACAATCCAATGACTTGTGAAAGTATTTAAGGCAGTTTACGCTCTATTAGGTCTAATAAGTTAACTGTCTGTGATCCAGGTAGATCTGGGTGTTTGATTGTGATTCGTTCGCCAGACCTTTTTTTTCTAGTTGCACATTCAGAATCAGAAGTGACTTGTTCTCTGTGTGTCAAACTATTTTGGCCTCAAGTTATCCCATTTTTTACATACATATGTTTATGTCTATGCCTTCAGGAGGAATTATGAAATTTTCTGTTAACAAAATATTTCAAATAGTGAGTGTGCCAAAGAGCTGATTTTTATATGTAAACCCATTAAACTTATTTACCAAATGAAGACGGCAGACAAATTGACCTTGAGGATAATGTCTAACCTGAGTTGGTTGATGTCTATTGTGTTACAAACTACAAAGTTATTAGCCCCCCTCTGGTGATTTCTGAACAACAGAGGGACATGAGGCAAGACTTCACCTGTTAATCTTCCATCCCCTTTTGCCTCCTTGCCACTTGGCCATCTGGAAATCTTGCTAGTACCTGTTGGCTTGGTCATATTGCTGGCATCAGTTGGCTTGGTCACACTGCTGGTATCAATTGGCTTGGTGATATTGATGGTATCCATTTGTTTGTTCATACTGTCTTCCCTTTTGCTTCTGGTCTTGGTTGGAGTTCTTTCAAACTCTTCTGTGGGCTTTTCCTGGTTTGGTGAACCTTCTTCTTCCATGTAGGCAATGGCATATGCAGTTGCTGCAATGGCGGTCTCGATATCATCATCGCTGGTATGGTCCACGTCACTCATTTGTCCAGATTATTGCCCCTGAAACCTCCTTCCTGCCCTTTTCTCTCTGCATAAAGAACATTTGTTGATTCTGGTTTTTATCTATACTTGTTCAAATTCAAGAGTGGATTGCCTTCAGTAAATATACGATGATGGTCACTGCAATAACTTTACATTGTTTTTTAGTAAATAAATTGCTAAATGGTTCTGGCAAGGTTCTTGCTTATTAGGGAAAATTGAAGAGAGAATGCAGTGTCTTCCTTCATTTTAATGAGTAGAATATATGTTATCCAGTTGCTGTGCTTTGAGGACTATCTATGGGACATTATCTATTTATCAGTGAATGTACAGATCAGACCATCAGGCATGAAATTCTTTCCTTCGAACTTTATCTATGAAACCTTAGGTTGAAATCCGAGTACTTGAGGTTTTCTTTCATTGAAATATGTAATTTAAATAATTATTCATTAGCAAATTTATCTAATCTTTAGTCTAAGAGATTCACATTCACCAATTGGGTTTTATGGTTTCAGGGTTGCATATCTAACAATGGCTTGAATTATCAACTTAGTCATAAATTTATAATGTTAACATGAAAGAGGGCATTTAATCATAAGTATCACTTGATCATGATGTAAGGTAAGGTCCATGTGATACCCCAAGCTCATAGATGGTTTGGATGTGATTCAGTTTTACAACGTACCACGGGTTTATTGTTGACTTCAGAAATTGAAGGAGTGGTTTGTGACTTTATAGAGCGATTTAGTGAAATTAAGCCCAAATGAAGGGTTTATCTCATGACATTTAACAAAGTAGTGTTCTGATAGTTATAGTTTGGCTTACCTCTCTTGAAGGAAACTGTCTTCTGAGGTGGTATCCTTCCTTTTATGTCATATTGATCTTCTTGGCTTTCCTCTCCTAAACCAGGAAACTTTACCCGGTCAAGATGATTATTATTACTCTGCGTGAGGAACTGAATTACTTAAAGAAGACCAAAGAGTTAGATATACAAGGGTGCAAACCTTTTGTTTTGTCATGATAAGGTTCTAAATTTTGTTGCCATGCTTCAAATATATTTATCTGTGAATTTTTGTGTTTCTTAAGCTATTAAATATATAAACCATTCAATGAATTCATAGTCTTTTTTATTCTTTTGCCCTTTGATTTAAAAATCCCTTGATCTTCTTCTCTCGCATTATGTAAATATTGAGCAAATCAAGCAATCTGTTTGGTCAAAATCATTCCTTTTGTTGTTGTTGGTTTTCTGATGATTAAATCCAAGTTGCCTCTTTCATCATTTCCTTGTCAACTGGCATTTCCATTTGATGAGATTCATGGCACAAAAACATTTTCGTTTAATTGTGATCAGAAAAACAGTATTTACAAGAAAACTGAAAAATTTTCAGGTACTATATTCGCAGAACTGGAACTTGTTAGTGACAACTTGTAAGTTTAAGTTCAGAAACAGGTACCTCATTTGTTTTAGCAAAGTCCATTCTGGTGTGGTCTGCAGCAGATGGAAATTCGGTCTTCTATCGAGTTTTGAAACTACGGTGTAGAATTCAAGGATGCATGAGGGACTTTTTATTTGGGAGTAAGCTTGGAAATAAAGTCAGGTTAATTTTATTTTATTTCTATGCAGCTGATCAAAGAGGTTGAGAGAGAACTGAGAAGGGTGGTTGCTGCAAGCAAAAGCTCTGAGGGGTTTTGTTTGGGATGCAAGTCCTGATTAGCATCTGAGAGTCTGAGGGATGAAGAAAAGCACCCATCTGTTTTTTGGGTTTTTATCTTTTGTCCCGCTCTAAAGTTTATCCAGCACTGATTATGTTCTTGATTGTGTTGAGAAATTTATGTGAAAAAGTGGTGTGGGGAATATTCCTTGGTTTATGATATCCTTTCTGTTTAATTCTGCTGTAACAATTCTTTGTTTGGCTGTAAATTGTTATTTTTGTTCTGGAAGGGAGAAAGATGTATTCTGTGATTGTTTTTGGTTTGTTTTCTTTACTCTCAAACTGGTAGATTCTGCAAACCTTCAAGCAGAAGGAAACCTGCATCCAAACTGCAGTTAAACTGGTTGAGTACTGATGTGATGAGGACTTCATTTCTGTTATGCTTCATGTTATATGGCACCAAAAATTTGAATATGCTTTGTTGTTATTGATTGCGTGCCGAATTTTCGCTTTCGACGTGTTGTATGTGGATTGAAATTGTTGTTGAAAGGGATGGAATTATGTGAGTACTTTTGCACAATGCAGGTTGCAATGTCTTGTTGTTTCATTATCATCTCATTAATGTTTCATTATCATTATTTCTTGAAAATGAATGCCTCACTTGATTGTAAACAAACTGGCCCGAAACTTTCCAGAAACCCGAGCCGGATTCTTGAGCCTGCTACACAACCGGGCGCCGTGTCACCTGGCCCGCCCACATCCAGAGACCTCCGGGACTAACTCACCGGGGCGGTGACCAGACACACAGCTCCCTCAGTGCACTTTTCACACACACAGCCCGCTCATTCCCCTCTCCTGTCCCCATCTCCATTTTGAAACCCGCGCCTCGGTCTCTCCTCCTCGAACCCAAGTCTATCGATCTCCTCATCAAAACCCTAATCCTAACCCTAATTTCATCAGAAAACCCCCATGGAAATCACAGAAGAACAGCGAAATAGAGCGGAGGCCAATCGCCTCGCCGCCCTCGAGAAGCGCAAGCGCGCGGCGGAAGGCTCCAACCGTGACGCCTGGAGGCTCTTCCGCTGCCGCAAGATCCCGAGTCCGACGACGTCTGCTTCATCATTATCATCCTCGGATCCTCCCAAGAAAGAGGATCCGCCCCCTCCCCCGCCCCCGCCCGCTCGGTTCCGCATCTTCATCGAGATCTGTTCTCCTACTGAGTTCTCCATCGCTCCTCAACCTTTGTACGGGTTCACGTTCCCTGGTGAATCCGAGTGTTTTCGGAGAATCGACGCCTGTCTCTCTTCGGTCTCTCACTCGCACTTTTCTCACAAGTATAGGGTTTTAAATCAAAATGTTCTCATTCTCTCGAGTTTTGATTCTTCAGGTCGTTCCTTTTCGCGCAATTGAGAGCCAAGGCGGTCAATCGGCGATGGCCTGCAAGATTACGGACCATGACTTGGTGTTGAGATGCTTGAAGACGTTATCGGGGGTTGAGCTGCAAGATATCCCTCACATGACGCTGTCCGTGGTGAAAAAGTTCCAAGAATGTGTAGGAATCAGTGGAAGCCTTTGTGGATGGATGGTGTAGTGATGAGCAGGTTGATGAGTTGTTGGGGAAACTGCCTAAAACGTTGCGGGATGCGCTTCTCCCCGTTTCAACTTGAAGGTGTGAGGTTTGGTCTTAGAAGGGGCGGGCGGTGCCTTATTGCAGATGAAATGGGATTGGGCAAGACAATCCAGGTAACATTTTATGATATCGATATAATTTGCAATATTAGCATCATTTTCATTCTCATATTTTCTTGTTCTTTGTATATGAGTCATCACTGTTCTTACAATACTTGGTAAAAGTGTTTATATCTTGAGTCTGTGTTAGATGAAAATACTAGTGTTAATTGGAAAGAAATTTTGAAGTAAGTGGAGAAAAGTCATGTTATGAATTCTAGTCTAGCTTATAGACCATTTGTATTGCGGTATGCTCCTCTAGGGAAAAAGTGGGGGAAATTTTAGCAAAATTCCGAAAGTTTACTAAGACTGTTAATGCTTAAGAGGATTGTACTTTCATTCACAATATGCTCTAAAGGCGTTTACACTCTTCTAGTGTAAGCCAGAATTAGAATTATCTACAGGTAATGCTTGGGACTTTACTGCTTGGACCACTAAAATCAATATTTCTATTTTGGTGTGACTTCATATCTTGAGTATGATCTTAAGCCATAATCCAAAGTCTAAACACCAAGTAACAATAAACTCCATTTTTCTTGACCAATAGCCAGAGTTCATATAAAATTATGTGATCCACCAAACTTAGTCTATATGATTACATTCCAGAAGTTAACATTGGGTCCAATGATTTTAACATGATAGCAACTGCTAAACTTACATTAAGTCCATGATTATTTATACCAGTCCAATAAAAAATTCTAATATAATTTTTTTAAACTAGGCTAACTAAGAAAATCAAAAATATTATCCAATGTATACCGGACCAAAGCTCAAGCGTCAAGCCACACTAATGTGGAAAAAATGTGAGATATTGGCAGATGACCAAGAATCACAACAATTAGATGAGTCATTTGAAAAGGTATGTGACATAACAATGGAGGAATGATAGTAATAGTTGTTGAAGTCGCTAGGTTCCCGAAAATGACCACAGGCTGCCTAACCGCCTGGTGGGGAGGAAATGCTAGAAAAATAAGTTAAACATGAGTGATTTAAAGGAGAAGAAAAGAAAAACTTACAAAATTACCATTGTTTGTTGTGCCTCATTGCTGGGCTGGAGGACCTTGCCGGGCTGGAGGACCTTGCCATGGTTGTCTTCCCCCTCCACATTCATTGTAGTGATTTTGATAAAGAGAGGTGTTGACAAAGAGTTGGGTTCAAAATCTTGATAACTTCCAACAGAAGCAAGTAAGTAAGAAGCGAGTCCGAGTCCAACTCTTTCTCCCTTCTCTTAGTGCAAGGGCAATGAATGTGAAGGTAGGCGCGCATCAAAGACGGAGTCGACCACAATGCAAACCTCAGAGGGCGGCAACAAGGATGAACACATGTTCTTCTATACTCTTTTAGTTTTCAAACATGTAACGCCTAGTCATAGCACTTAAGCCCTAAGCAAGACAACCCGCTGCTTCCACCAAAGGACTGTGCAAGCCATCTTTTACAACAATGTCATATTTTCTTAATGAGGTCTATAAATATAAATAACTGAAAAAAACAAGTTGGGAAAGACAATGTAATCCCTTTATAATGGTCCCTATGCAAATGTACAATGCATATGTTTGATAACATGCAAGAATGTGATGCTCATGCAATGCTTTCATAATGTGTCCCAATACAATGGAAATTAGATAATAATACACCCCACTAGTTTCAACTGTACAACTCATGGCCAGGTGGGCCTCCAACGACCTTCCTAGAACAGAAAAATCCCCAAAGTCTATAGTAGGAGTTTCGTTACTCTTAACTAAATGGCATATTGATGTTATAAAAAAATATTGTGATTAAGCCTCTCAGAGAAGCAATTTCAAATCCATAGGTTGATGTGATGATCTCACATGAAAGGAACATGGTGGAAATGTAAGTTACAGAATATGAATTCTCTATTGGTAAAATACAAGATAACTTGTGACCCTAATTGACCCATTCAAGCTCCACTGAGGTCCCTTAAAATACAACAATGATATAAATTAAATTCAGGTTTAGCTCTTGGCGTCAACTTATTAGATGCAGAACATGCTTAAAATTATGACTTATTTTTCTAGATATTTTATTAGGATCAATTACCTAATGTAAATAGGATTTGGTTGGTCGTGGGTGAGTTTTTTTTTTTGGGTGGGGGGGCTCATAAGCAACTTTCCCAATAGTTGGGAAGAGGGGTCTAAATCTTTGTGCTCGTGCACAATACATCTTTCCTACGAAACACAAGTACCCTATGTGGGTACCTGGATTTAGGACATACCCAAAATGGCTCTAATCGACAACATAATGTGGGATTGAAACAACCCAAATAAGCCAGCTCATGACAAGTATCGAGCAAGAAAACCTTTTGTTAATCCTATATTCTTTCATAAAAATTCAAACTAACAATCCATCATAGTATTCGAAGATATGACATGAAAGTCTTCAACAAGCATCAAACTTTGTGGACTAGATTAAAAACAGTATAGAACAAATGACAATCATAAATTTATAAGCTCAATTTTATAAGTATAGATCTCATAATTTCTAAATAAAAATCTCATCGTAAGCAAATGTAAATTGAGAAATCATCACAACATTGCATCTATAAGAAAAATGATGAAGTTTTTTGTCTGTTTTTGAATTTCTAGCTTGTTCCTATTTGATCTCCAAAACTTTGAACTCAGCAAAGATCTTCGTCTCTTTCCCCTTTTCTTTTCTTGTATACTTATAATGTTTCTAACAAGGTCAATGTTGGTAAGAAAGAATTCAAGGGACCATTTTACTGTCAGTTTTTATAAATAAAGAGAATGGGCTTCCATTTATCAAACTGTTCCTATGTCATATTAGTAATTACAATGATATAAAGGAAACTAAGGTGATAAAATAATCACGTTACTAGGTCAAGCCATATACTTATAACCTAACATTGAATTTCTCTCTCTCATAAATTACAGAATTCCCTTCTCACGTTACATCAACTCCAATTAATATAAGGTTTCTTGATTAGTCTGTAGTTTTCATCAAATCAATATATTGTTAAGAATATTGGGTGCTACAATGAGATGATATTTGGAAGTTGGAAACAAAATACCAAGTACATGCCAAATTGCCAACAATAATATGTTTATTTATATAAACATTTTGAAGATTATAAATATAAAAACACTCCTTTTACTGTAATTTGATACAATATCTTGCTTTTTACCATTTGTATAACCAAGGCAATAGATCTTGGTTTTTCATTTTTTATGTCCTTTTCCTTTTAAAATTATTGTCACAAGTATGGAAAGCAGGAGAAAATTGATAACTCATTGTGCGGAAACTCATACAAAGAAGTATTTGATAGATGTCTAGAATAATTTTCAAGAAATTGAGAGGAGTATTAGAATTAAATGAATTATGCAATTTAGGACATTTTGACATCTATCATGATGTTCATAAATCATGATTGAAGTGTTTGTGCTGCATATGTTAGAGTGAGTAATTATAAATGGTTAAGTGTTATCTCCTATTAGGCCAGTATTTCTTTGAAATCTAAATTTTTTTGATCCAGACATCACTGTAGTTATGGTGAATACTCTCTGATAATAGATGATACACCTATCTTGCAATATATGTTAGAAATTTGTTGTTGCCTGCTCTCAAGCAATTGCTAGTTTTCATGCAAACTTCTATTTCTCAAAGCAGGCATCACTATTCTCATGCACTACGATTAACCTTTCCATATTATATTTTCAGGCAATCGCTATAGGCTGCTGCTTTCAAGAAGAAGGCCCTATTTTAGTGGTCTGTCCTGCTGTCTTACGATTTTCATGGGCAGAGGAGTTTGAACACTGGCTTCCCTTCTTATTACCAAAAGATATTCATCTGGGTACTTTAATTACTCATCACAATTTTATAGTAATTTTTGAAACTTAGGTTGTTTTAGAAGCTTTGTTTGGTGATATTATGATAATCCAAATAGAATTGATCTTTTTACAAGTTGCGACATGTCTTTCTTTGCACAACATTCAAGTGAGTGATCTTTTTAACATTTAAAACACATTGAGAAATGATTGATATTTTATCTTTATTTTCTATGCATATGTAATAAACATACCTAGTACCAATTGGCTTTCTGCCTCAATTGTTCAAATGTCATTGCACACATAAGACTTTAATTTTGATAACTTGGCGTTATTGATGATGTTATGTGCTGCAGTTAATGATAAGATGAATAGAATGAGGTGAGTCATTCTTCTATTCCTTTTGTTCCATCATTATAACATATAAGATTAGTCATGGAGAACACCATGGAAAATGGTTTCTATTGTAATAAGAAATTAAAATAAGGTTGCAAGGCAAATTAATACATAAAACAGAAATAAAATTCATTCGTCCACTCTAGACTAGCTCTAGTAAAGAAACAATTGCGATCTTCACTAACTTTATCCAAGCATTGACCAAACAAATTCGAACTTTCTAACTAGTCTAGTTCAAATAGCACATAGCTAATCCTATCACAAATGAACTTGAATTCAAATCTACAAATCTAAATTCAAAAGTATCTTAGTTCAAAACAGTAACAAAATAAATCAAATCAAACAATTAATTCAAAACTATTTAAAATACTTGTTAACTTTAACACAATTATAATCCTTTATCTCTTCCTTGGTGGGCTTGCGAGTCACACAATCCACTTGCATCTTGCATTAGATGAGGTATGTATATGATGGACTGACTTGCATCTATTCCCCCCCTTAGGTGTTGGTGATGCCATGGACAAATGACTTCTTTAATTTCCTAGTGGGGACACACTAGTCAAGGGCGCATCATATGATTTGAGACTAATCTAATTTTCTGTAGGATTTGGCACAAAATTAATCATCAACTCTCTCCATCTTATTCTTTGCAGTCTTCTTTTGCTTGTCTTTTAATACCAAAAAACTTTCATGGAGTTATGGCACTTAAACCTTCTATGTGGACTCAGTATATGTGAATTGATTGAATAGGGATAGATCAAGGTTGTTGGATCTGTAGAAGCTGTTCAATGATCAAGTCTTGACTAGGTTAAGCCACATGAAATGCATCTGAAAACATGAGAATCTAGTGATATCTATATTATCACTCATTAACGAGTTTTAACCCTACAAGATTGTAGTGTACCTTGCTGTGAAAGCTCCCTCTGATTGATGCGTCTTACACAATGCACACTCATAGGAATAGTTTGGTTCGGAGGGTGATACCCTATGATGCACCAGACATCTAACATAATCAAAAAAATGGTGTGTTTGATGTGGCTAGACGAAAACATGTGTTGCCATTCATGTTTGACACATAAAATTATGTAAAGCTTTATCTCTTTAAATTACGTACAAGATAAAGTATGTTATGTTTTCTTTGGCAAATGCCCATTGTTTTGTAGATTATTTTAATATTTTTAAAATTTTAGGTTCTTTTGTGTATGTATAACAACCTAAGTCATATACTTATATGATTTAAATACATTAACAAGAGTATACATATATAGCCATGTCCTCATGTTTGGATTCTTTAAGGCTGTGTTTGGTTCGAGAAAATGTGAAATAAAGGAGAGTAAAAGAGTAAGTAAATTGTTTCCCCCTGTTTGGTTGGAGATTAAAGCAAAAAGAAAAGAAAGTTGGAGAAAAGTGTAAGAAAACTATATTACTTTTCCCCCCTTAGTATCTCTGCCCAGATCCAGTGAAAATGAAAGAAAAAAATCAGGGAAAAAATGAGTCTTCTGAGAAATCTTCGCTCTTACAAAACTCGTGTAATCTCGTTGCCCGATCTCGCTGGCCTCTCATCGCTCAATCTCGCCGGCTTGTCGTCGCTTGTTGCTCGATCTCGCTGGCATCTTGTCAGTTGTCGGTCAATCTCGTCGGTCTCTTGTCGCTCGATTTGATTTGACCGGTCTCATCATTTGATATCGCCATCCTCTCGTCGCTTAATCTCGATCTTGTTGGCGTCTCGTTGCTCGATATCGCTGGCTTCTCATCTCTTGATCTAGATCTTGTTGGCCTCTATATTTATCTCTCTACCACTCGGATGCTAATCGAGCCGAAAGGGTTGAACTTTAGGTTGTTTGTGTTTGTTCAATTATTTACTTGAGCTTAGAATTTTGTTCAAGCTTGGTTCATTTAGGTTATCCAAATGATCCCGAGCGAGTTGCCAATTGAGCTTTTCGAGCTTATTTACTATTCTAAGCAAATACTAAAAGGTATATTTTAAATTATATGCAAAATAATTTAAACATTAAATATTTGAATAGTATGCAATGACAAATTAGGAACACCTAATGTCATTTTGAATAGTAAATCCGAGCACATACGCTAAATTTGCATATTATTGTTTCTTTGCTACCTAATAATAATTACAACAATTTTGTCCGAAGCAAATTTCTTATGTTATTAATGAGTATTGTTAAAACTTAATGTTTAACATGCCAAATAATTCTTAAATTGGAGAAGAAAAATATAATTTGCAAAGAAAGGAGGAAAGAAGAACAAAAGGAAAAATAAGGATGTTATTGTTGCTAAAAGATAAATATAGTTTTCTTTTGCCAAGGATTCCTAGGGTGATAAACAAAAGAGAAAGAAAGAAGATGGAAGATTTGAAGATGAAGAAAGTAAAAAGAGGGTGCCAACTATTTAGGGTTTAGGCTAGATAAACTTTTTTTTCAAAAAGAGAAATATTATTGCATTGGATTTGTGATCAAATTGAAATATTAGACCCAACATTATTTAGAAATTCATATTGATTCGAACATTAAAACCAAGCTTAATACCAATATTTGAGCTTTTTCTTTAGGTGAGTTCACCTTCAAGCCAACCTGAGCCTATACGAGCTACTAACCAGTAGAGCACGAGCCAAGCGGAGCTATGCTCTAGTTTGTTCATTTATTACGAGTTTATATTTTTTTTTTTTAAGTTTTGTTCATTTAAGTGATTGAACGATCAACGATCTTGAACGAGCTTCCACCGAGCGAGCGCGAGCAGATCCTCGAGCTTTTCGAGCCCATTAGCAACCCTAACCACTCGGTCTTGTTGCTACCTCTCTCTTGCCACTCGATCTCGTCGCCGGCTCTACCATCCTAGGATGATATATGATTCTCTTGTGAATGTTGGTCTCTTTGATCTGGGCTTTGATGTGTCTCATTGTTCTTCAGTATCCTTTTTCATGCTTCTCTTTCTTTGATGGTGTGCTTCTCTATTTGTTGGATTGAAGGTATACTTTGCTTATCGATTGAAGCTAATTTTGTAATTCTTTTTTGTTAATAATTAGTTCTTTGCATGATGATGGTGGATTGGGTCTTTGGGGGATTTGGATTTAAATGTGTTGATTGTGGCTGAAGTAATGAGGTGCATGGAGATTAATATTGTTCTTTGCATGAAGGTATATTTTGTTCATCAGTTGAGAATTTATGGTTGTTCTTTGATGCATTTTTTTCAGTTTTATATTTTTTGAGTTTGCTTGGCCAAGGAAGAGTGCAATTAAATTTTTTCACTTTGAATGAATGTTATTATACTTTTTCATAGATGATATATATGAAAAATTTGTAGGTCAACTCTGGTTCATCATTGAGAGTATATGAGAGAATTAAATTGTCAAGTGTTTGTTAAACATCAAAGGAATTTTTTGCAGTTAGAAGACTAAATTGTATTTTTTTAAAATTTTCATCGAGCAACTAAACAAGAGAAATTGTTTTCTTCACTACTTTCCTTGCAATTTTGTTTCCAATTTTCTTAATAGCAAACATAAAAAAGAATCTAGTTTCTCTTTCCTTTCCTTTTCTCTTTCCTTTTCCTTTCCTTTTCTTATTTCTTACTTTCCCTCAAACAAACATAACCTGGAAGTGTTTGATATTTGTGTCGTCTCTACATGTTATAGGTGACACTGATAAGAAATTCTCAATCAAGTTTTGAAATCTCGGCATCAAAATTACAGTTTCCCTTTTATGGTATCAGTGTATATAGTTTTCACAGTTTCAAATCAGAAATATCGAATTTTTGGTATTGATGGCTTAAAAGTTGAAAAGTTTAAAATTAAGAAAATTAATAAAGAAAATTGGCAATATTTGTCATTTTTTGAATAATTGATAGAAAGTAGGTTTAGTTGATTGCAATAATCCAATAGTTGATGCAACAACGATTTCTATAAGTTATGTTATTTGAAAAGTTAAAAATTTTAAGAAAATCAATTTTGAAGTGGCTTCTTGGTAATTATTGAACATGATTAGATAGTCCTCATATTATAAAAGGAGTTAAGGTTTGTAAAGATTTAATTTAATTTAATAATTTAGTTGCAACCAGAAATAAAAAAAAGGTTTGTTGAGATAAAGAGGCTAATATAATATGTATGGTTTAAAATCTTGGAATCAGTGTCAACATCGACCAATGATTTTTAATAGCCATATTGTCAATGCCAGGCATCCATATCGGCCATATTGGCCCTGATATCGGCCGATATGATATGGTTAATATGATATATCGTATCAGGACCTCAAAACCTGACACGATATTGTCGATATATATCGTAGTTGGTCGATATTTGAAATCATGATTATATGATATGGTTAGATAAGATATAATAAAGAGAGTAATAACCAACCACTCCATTCTATTATGAATTATTAATTGATTAGATTTCTAGGCTTTGAAAATTTTGACTAGTTAAAGATAGTTCTTTTGACCATTATATGGAACAAGTTAGAGTTTAGTCACAAGCTTTCTTTTCATTGATTGCATTTTATTTTTTCCCTCAATAAATAACATCAAACAAATTTTTGTTACTTCAAACCCCAACTCTCCTTTTTCACTCAGTAGCAACCAATATCAGCTGTATTAACCGTTTTTGGCAGACTCGAATTGATGTGCTTGAAATACAAACCTGTTAGTTGGGTTATTAGTATTGGGATATTGGTTATTGAGTTGTTACCCATATATCCTTCTTGTCTTATATATATATCTCTTTTCTCTTTATGAATAAAATAATCCTCTTTTGAGAGTTTCTATTTCTCTACATGGTATCAAAGCAAAAGAAACCCTAACCCTAAAATTCACCCTCTTCTTTTCTTGCTTTCCTCAAAATCATTAACCCCTCTCCTCAACTGCCGCCCCCTCCCTCCCCCTCTCTCTTGAAGCCTCCGACCTCCCTCTCTTAAAGCCGCTGCCCCTACTTATCCAAGCCGCCGCCCCTTCCCTCCCCTCTCCCTCTCCTGAAGCCGCTGGGGCTGTTCATCAAGCCGCCCCCTCCTCTACTACTTCAAGGTTTGCGAAGCCCTCCAGCAAGAAAAGAAGCCCTATAGACTTCTCTGGTGAGATCTGATCTATTTACTACAAAAAAATCAGATTTTTATTACATCTGGCCTGACTATTTAGATGCTCTACAATACTTTTCTGGGGAGATCTGATCTGTTTACTTCCCAAAAATCAGATTTTTACATCTGATCTGGCTCTTTCAGGTTGAAAAATTGTGTCTTTTGCTGTTGATCTTACTATATATGCTACATCTAGTAACTAAGTTACTTGTTTCTCTTCCTGGCTGATTTCTGGTGATCTATCTAATTGGCTATTATATCTTAGACTTCAAGTTTCTCCTCCAATATGATCTTCTCTTCTATGGTTGAAACTTCTGTCCCCAAGACGATATTGGGGACTACGATGAAGTTGAATGGCTCTAACTACTTGTTATGGCACATGCAATTTTGCATTTTCATTGGCGCTCAGAACAAATTGGTTCATCTCCTTCAGGCTCCTTCTGCTACTACAGATCCCACACATGTTGGCTTACTAGAGATTATTCTGTGATAACATGGTTTCTCAACAGTCCGAAGGAGAAGATTAGTGGTAGTGTCATGTTCCTGACCACTATTAAGCAGATGTGGGATACATTGAAGGTGATGTATCGCAATGAGAAGAACCCTTCGAGGGTGAGCGCCTGTTTGAGCTCAAACAGAAGACAGATCTGTGCTTGAGTTCTATGGCGAGCTCAAAGGTCTGATTGATTAGTTAGAGATGCATCAGTCTGTTGTTACTGATGCGGTGACACTAGGGGATATCGTCAGGATCTAGCGATAAGTTTCTATCTGGTTTGAGTCCTACACTTCGATCCCAGGTGCGAGGTCAGATACTGGGAGGAGATAGTATTCTCACGTTGACTGTCACCTTCTCGAGAGTTATGCGGGTCTCTACTGGATTCGATGTTTCATCTGCACAATTCATTAAGCAGTTTGTCATAATTTCTGGGCGTGGCAGAGGTCGTGGTCGTGATTTTGGAGGACGAGCACGTGGATCCGTACGTGGACGAGGATCTTATAGAGGCAGACAGAGTGCCTCTGAGAAAGGCCCCCGGCAACTATCTGAGTCTGATCCTCTTGCCCCGTGTGGTACTCCTCAGGTCTTCTCGTCTGCTCATCTGGGCTCTTCCACAGCTGTATTGTCGCAGGAGGTGTATGATAACTCTGACAGCTAGAGTTTTCTCAGAACAATTTTTTAGCGACTCATGCATTTGCTTCAGGTATGCACGCCTATGCTACCTCTCCTCAAAAGTTCTGGATATTAGACTCAGGAGTCTCATCTCATATGACAGGTATTGAACAAAAGTTTGTTTCATTAAATTTGTCAAGTATCCACTCCTCTGTTAAAATTGCTGATGGTACCCAGTCACCTGTATTTGGCAATGAGGTAGTTAAGGCTATTCCATCCTTGACCCTTACTGATGTCCTATATGTTCCACGGTTTACTGTTAGTCTTTTGTCTCTCAGTCAGTTATAAATATAATAATTGCAAAATAACCTTTTTCTCTTCTTATTGTGTGTTTCAGGACTTGTCGACTGGGAAGAGGATTGGTTTAGGGAATGAGTGAGGAGGCATATATTATTTGGACGATCGAGTGACCCTTACTGGCTTGTTGCACGTCAGCCTGATCTAATTTTACTTTGGCACTGGCGCTTGGTGATCCTTTTGTGCAAAAGCTTCAGTCTGTTTTTCCTGTTGAGTTCTCTATTTCTTCTTTAGGTTGCAAGTCTTATGAGTTAGGTAAGCATCATCGTGCTACCTTTTAGAGTTGAATCGATAATCGTAATAGTTTTGCTTTTGAGTTGGTCTATTCTGATGTCTGGGGTCCTAGTCGTGTGCCCTCTAGGGTTTTAGATATTTTCTGCTTTTTGTTGATGACTTCTCTCGCATGACTTGATTGTTTCTCTTAAAAGAGAGGTGAGAAGTTTTAGTGTTAAACTTTTCTTTAATGAAATAAAAATCAGTTTTTTACTTCTATTCATGTGCTTCGTACGGACAATGCCTTGAAGTATGTTAAAAAGATGTATCTATTTTTTTCTTCCAAAAACGGATTATTCATTAGACCTATTGTTCTCATACATCCCAATAAAATAGAGTTGCTGAAGCAAACATAGACATATTCTGGATGTCACTAGAACTATGATGATTCATATGAGTGTTCTGAAATATTTATGATCTGATGATTTGTTAAGTGCTTGTCATCTGATTATAGGATGCCTTCTTCTGTTCTCGATAAAATATCTCCATTTTCTTGTCTCTATCCTAACAAAACACCATTTTCCATGACTCCCTGTGTTTTTTGTTGCGCTTGTTTCGTTTAGGACTTGTCTCCTAGGTTATATAAGTTATCTCGTAAATCTATAAAGTGTATCTTCTCCTAGATCTATAAAGTGTGTCTTTGTTAGGCAATTTAGAACACTAAAAGGATGCCGGTGTTATAATCCCTCCACCAGGAAGTATTTGGTGTCTGCTGATGTTCGTTCTTTGAGTCTATTTCATATTTTTCTTCACAGGTTTCTGTCAGTTTATCTTAGGCTGTTCCTCATTCACTGTCTGTGCCGTTAGCTACACCTTTTTCTACTGTTTCTTCCCCAGTACTGCTAGTAGAAACTCCGGATCCACTTGCGTCAAAGCCAGTTCGAGATTTCAGATACGTCTACAGTCATTGTCTAAAAGTTCATGCCTCTGAACCAGTTCCGGTTAACCCCTCTCTAGTAGGCGGTCCTCCTCTTCTACCATCAACATCTTCCTATGATCTTGATATTCTCATTGCTCTTCGAAAAGGTAAACGGTCTTGCACTGATTATCCTATTTCGAATTTCGTTTCTTATGATCACCTTAATCCTATTTTTCATCAATTTGTTCTATCTTTATCTTCTGAGTCTATACTCAGGTCTTATACAGAGGCTTTATTGGTACCCGCCTGGAAGCATGTTATGGATGAGGAGATGGAAGCTCTTACTTCTAGAGAAACTTGAGAGTTGGTTTCAGGATCAACAGATGCAGTTGTTGTTGGCTGTCGCTGAGTCTTTACTTTAAATATCGCCCAGATGGATCTGTGGATAGATATAAGGCCAGACTCATGGCCAAAGGTTATACTCAGATATATGGCATCGATTATTTTGAGACATTCTCGTTAGTTGTCAGGATGAATTCTATCAGGATTTTATTCTCCATTTCTGTTAACTTGGCATGAGCATTGTTCCAACTGAATGTCAAAATGTTTTCTTATATGGGAATCTTCAGGAGGAAGTTTATGTGGAGCAACCTCCAGGTTATGTTGCTCGGGGGAGACAAAAGTCTTTCGTCTCAAGAAGGCTATACATGAACTCAAGTAGAGTTCAAGGGCGTGGTTTGAGAAGTTCAGCCTTACCATTTCTGGTATTGACTTTTACCACTGTGATTTAGATCACTCTCTCTTCGTTCGGCGCACAAAGTCTGGCATCGTAATCTTGGCTGTTTATGTTAATGACATTTTGCTGACTGGTTGTGATTCAGCTGGGCTATTGGAGACTAACAAGTATCTTAAGCGTCATTTTGTGTCCAAGGATATGGGACGTCCAAAATACTTTCTGGAAAATGAAGTTGCACATCAAAAATAAAGTGTACTAAATTCCCAATGAAAGTACCAATATGTATTCGTAATTGGATGATTTTTTGAAATGTTGCTCTGAAGTCCCAGTTCCCAGTCATGTAGGCATCTGGTTGCTTCCCTTCTTAAAAGTTAGGCATTTCTATTTTGAATCCCTTACTGTCATCAAGTCTAGGCAGGGTATTGAAAGTAATGGTATGAATCAATATATGGAGATCGTGTGTAGGGAGTAAGCTGGTGGCAAATATGGTTGAAGTGGAGACTGTTTTTCATGTTTTATTTGTAGGCTGTGGTGGTGAAGAATTTGGTTATATAAGCATTGCAAGAATGTGATGGTGGGGAATGATATGGTGGAGAGAACAATAGATGAATGTGAGAAAAGTTTGACCTTTACACTTTTTTTTTTATATATAAAAAAACAGGAATGAAGAGTAAATAGTAGAGTATGTATCTTCTAGACACTAGACCATGAAACAAACTCATGGAGGGTGTTTGTTAGGTGTAGAGATTTGGTATTCTATTTGTGTTGTTTTAGATGAATGTTTTTGTAATTTAGACATCTCTCCATGTTTGATCTGATTAGTCATCTTCCATTGACATCTCTGTGTGCAATAGAGACACTAGTTGTTATGTAGGATATTTGGTTGTATTTACAGACATGTAGTTGGTAACTGTGTTTCCCACGGACAACGAGTTTGGATTAAGGAGGCAACAAACTGCAGTCAATACTTTTGTGTTTAATATCGTTGTCTGAATAACTAGGCAGAAATTTTCGCAATGTTTTAAGTGCACATTCAACCACTTTTCATAAATTTATGAAATTGTAGAAATACATCTTGTTAAATCATGATTAAATTTAGGAGTATTAAAAAATAATATATTTTAGGAAAATAGGATCCTGAGTGTTCCTGAGCGAGTACCTTTTGCTGCAATATTGAATGTGTTTCAAGATTTTGGGGAAAAGGGAGCTGGCTAGGTGGTGTTACTTATTAGGCGGATGCTAGGATTTACTTTAGCTATGTCTTGCCCACCTTGTGACTAATTAAACTTGCATATGCATGTTTTGCCAAACTCGCAGGACACACTTTATCGGAAAGAAGGTTGAATAACTGTAAGTAGATGTCCGTTGCTTTTGTACAAAGGATACGACTCTGCAATTGTTCGCTTGGTTAGATGGTTCCTCATATTTTTTTGTGAATTCTGTCATAACTCTGTATTGGAAGAGTTCCATTGTTAATGTGATACATCATACAGCCCTTCTTTTGAAGGTTTTGTCAAATTCTAGTTACATCTGTCAGTCTTCTGTTCATAAGTTAATTAGTTCATATGGTACCATATTTGCCTTAAAGAAGTGCTTATTGATGTTCAATTTTGGGTATCCAGTCTTTGGCCACCAGGATAATCTCAACCATATGAAAAGATCTCCAAAGGTCGTTGTTATTTCCTACACAATGTTGAGTCGTCTTCGGAGGAGTATGCTGGAACGGAAATGGGCTCTTCTGATTGTTGATGAGTCTCATAATATACGTTGCACAAAGAAGAAATCGGAGTCAGTAGAGGTATTTCATTATTGACCAAAGGTTACTTATCCACTCAAACTGTCGGCACTCTGCTGCTGTTTGTAAATTTTATTTTGTTCTATTATCTGATTAATTTATATGGTTCTCATTAAGCTACATTGTTTCTTTACTTTACTGTGTTTTGTTTTGTTTGTACTGTATTCTAGATACATAAATTACAATTAGAAAAGTGATCATTTTGCATCATTCTCATGCTGCTGGGAATCAGTAGTTAATGTCATTCATATTTATTGTTGAAGTGCATCCGTTTATCTTTTTGGCATATTCTGTTGATTGGAAATGAATTATATTAGCTATAACAAATCATATCATCTTAGCACTTTGTCTACTTTTCTTTGGTATTGGGAATTTAGAAGCTTGCTCCTTGGTTAGATGGGCTTAAACTGCAGGAACAAAAAAAAGGTAAGGTCAATCTATCTGCCAAAAATGTCATGGTTCTATGGCATTGTCCTCTTCCGCCAATGGTTGCCTTATCCTGGAATTTTACACTGACTGATGGAGTTTGACGAAAATGAGATATAAATCTCGGTCAATTCTTTTTTTAAGCTTGCTTGCTTTGAGTTGTACTGCATACACGATCCCTTGTGGATGACTTTATTCCACTCTTGCCAAGTGTTTGGTAATTGATTTATTTTGTACTCACCTTGAAATCTGAGGAGCATTTTGGATATGGAAATGATGGTAAGGTAGAGTGTCACATACATGTAGGTTTGATCAACAAACGTCTATTTTATGTTATCTTTTGATCTAAACTCAAATAGAATTGGTTACAACACTCTCAAAATACATTTGAATGAATTACAATAAAATGCATGAATATCAACATTTAACAAGATGATTCATTAGGAAAAATACACTCCCACTCATATTTTGTTGATGTCTGCATCATGTCCTTCCCTTTTCTTAAGCCAATATGCTGGACACATCAGAAATGTTAGGTATGTGGCCAATCAGTATGTATTCCACACATTATGAGACTGATATTCTACAGAGCTTTTATATATTAGTCCCTAAATCTTTCATATTTTGATATTAGCCTCTCAATCTTTTGAATTGCTATTTAGTCCCTCAAATCTTATAATTACACCAAATTAGTCCTTCTATCAAATTTTTCATCCAAATGAGTAACCATAGTTTGGTTTTGGGCTTAACTAAAGTTAGTCAATTACTTAATTACACTCAATTAGCCCCCTGATCAACAACACCCTCAACTTATCAAGTGATTCTTTAGAGGAAAAAGATTTGCGAATGGAATTTTCTCTACTTTAAATAGAGGAGGAATGGGGTTGTGGGTTTGCTAGGTTTTAGCGAGATAAGGATTGGGTCTGGGGATTAAAAAGAGGGGGAGGTAGCCATTGAGTTTTGAGTGTTGGAGAAGATGGTTTTACGTTGGGGAATGGTGTACGTTGGTCTTGGTCTAAGATGGGATGTGTTAGTTGGGTTAATTCATGTCAAATAAAGGTGGGTGGGTTTTCTTAAATTCATTCAATCGATAACAAGGATGCGATGATCGTAATTTATGTAGCACGGACACTCCTATTATGAAGTCGTATTGTGTCCGAAACGTGTCGACACTCCTATTATGAAGTCGTGTCGTGTCCGAAACGTGTTCGACTCGCGTGTTGGACACACGTGTCATGTGTATTTTAAAGAATTTGTCACATGTCCGCGTGTTGTGTCCATTTCAATATTGTCATGTCCGTGCAACTTAGATCATAATATATAATTATTAAAGTTAACAAAATATTCTTTTCATTTGGATGAAAATTAACTAGAGGGACTAATTTGATGTATTTATAGGATTTGGGGACTAAATAGCAATTCAAAAGATTTTTGAGACTAATACTAAGATATGAAAGATTTTAGGGACTAATATAAAAATAAAAACCCTATTCTATATGGATACTATATAGTGGGGCTGAGGGTTGTGTAGGTGGTGTTTTCTTTTGGTCACCACTTGAATAGACCTAACATTAAAGTGGGTACGTAAAAAGATATGCTTGCTATTGATGAAAACTAATATGTTTAAGTTAGTTTTATTCTATAAATCGTAGAAATTTACTTAACTTTGCTCTAATTCATTAAAATCCAATATTAATTTTGCTTCTTTAAATGTTCAGTAATAGAAGGTATATCTGCAAAACAATTTTAAATTGCAAGGTTATATATAAAATACAAAACGATGAGGTGAAATATGTAGATTTCAAAAACAAAAGGGTATAAGTAGTAATTATTAAGGACAAAAATGATTGCTAAGAGCAGGAGAGAGGTGATCGAGGGAAGGTGTAGAATGGGGGATGAAGATCCAGCTATGGGAGGGCTTGTTCTAGCAAGTCCTGAATCCACAGTGAAGGTATGAAAGGGTAGTATCGAGCGAAACGAAGTGATCTAATTGTCAATTGATCATGAATGCAACATCTGTTCAAGGGTTGCTGAGGTTGAAGGTCTTGGAAGATGAATTGGCGAGCCTCAACAATTGTTTGGTTATTCCAGATGAGGAGTTGGATGAACGTAAAGAATTTGGAAGCAAACCTTCATTGGGAAATTCTTTGGCAGAAGACAATGAGAATTTGTGGCAAGGGAATGTCATGATGATGTCAAACTTTCGGAAGTTTCAAGTTTCTTCCTTCAAAAATGCTAACTATGATTAACTTCTTAGTCCAGAACTACTATTGACCAGATGCCATTAACTTTTCGGCTTTAATTCTCCTCTTATTTATTTTTTTTGACATCTCACTAGATGATTGTGTCACCGGCTTATATGGGGGGAGTCTAGCGGCCACAACCCCCCCCCCCCCCCCCCCCCCCCCCAACCCCAAAAAAAAAAAAAAAAGAGAGAAAAAACGCACATACCATGAACCCCCCCCCCCCCCCCCCCCCCCCCCCCCCCAACCACCCCAAAAAAAAAAAAAAACACACACACACACACCGCGACTCCTGTGACGTGACACACACGCACTTTCCTACTTGTGTTGGCTTTGAAGCCATTTGTAATGCTCCAATCTAGGGCTTTCCAGGTCACCCCATCCTGATACTACCATCACATGACAATGCTTAATTGCTGAGTTCTTCAAAATTCCTCCCCTAAACCTGTTAGTTATGTTTTATTTTAAGTTCATTGGAATAATTATTTATCTGACACCAGTTACTTTGAAGTTATGACAATTTCTTTATCCAAGTTTTCTGTAATCAGCCCTTCCTCGTACTTTATCTTAAACTTCTAAACGAGACCCTCTTTTCATATTGGATCTCTTTCTTACGTGTTTCATGCACGGGAAGAATCCTGAACACTAGAAGGCACTTGCAACAACAGAACTTCACTTGCATGTAAGATGAAACCTGATTTATTTAATTTTACTGTACTTCTACAGAAGAGGGCTTATTATGATGATAACAATTCGTTCAAAGTAGGTTTGATCTGGATATCAATTTTTGATTTTCGTGTTTCTACTATAGCCATGGAATTTTTGTCATGTTGGTAGTCCTCGTTGTACTTCTGGTCTTTTTAACATTTCTTTTCCCTCTTTGTGGCATTAGCTTTTCCATAATAAATTTGATGTTAAATTGTTCAATTGGGTGTTGATCCTGTAACATGGTTATGATGATTATTACATGATCTTATTGAGCATCTTCCTATGTAAATATATAGTTATTCAATCTGATGTCTTATTGTAATATTTTATTATCTGTCACTTAGCAGTTAATTTTGTAACACTTTATAGTTTGACTTGCCTTATTTGTGCATGGCAGACTGAAGCCTTACTTGGCATAGCAACAGCAGTCAATCGAATTGTTCTTCTCTCAGGGACACCTTCTTTGTCAAGGTTGTATATGAACTATGTTCTGAATCTGCTTTTAAAAAGTTGCAACTCTATTAATTTTTTATTTTTTAAATTAGAGAAATTTATAGTCTAAAACTGGGGAACATAGCCTTGACACTTATCCCCTAAAGATTTGTGTATTCGACAATGGAGACATGACAGACACTGCACGGAGACACGATACACATGTCTATCGGTGCACTACACTTGTAAATGTGCAAGCTGTTTTTTAACTCAAAAATATGCATAAGATGACATCTATTACTCTCTTTTGACAGAAGTTATTTGTTTGTAGATCTTCTTTCTAAAATCAAGTTCGTCATATATGAATAGTAGCCTAATGCATCTAATTCTTAGTCAAATATGCGTAAACGCAGAAGAACGATGCATATATAGGTGCCCTTATGTTTAAATTTTGGACACTTTCCGTTTTGGTGTAAGACACATGTGTCCGTGTCTTTGATACATAGGTTACGTGATGTGGAATCAAATTAGGAGATTTAGGGTTTTGGATATGATCACAGGTCGCAACCTGGATTAAGGCTTCACCACCAGTTGATTAATCAAAAATAGACTGAAAAAAAACATAAGTAAAGCTTTATATTCAAATATTCAATGCCTTTATTCATCAAACTGAGTCTCTTAAATAGACTCTTACAAAGAATAGTTTCACTAAACATACTGGACTCAATAAAACAATACAAAATAAATGAAGACTCGATTAACTAGACCTAATCAGGACCCTTCAAATTGACGCAAACGAAGTCTGATTGGACTCAAACGAAAACGAACAAAATAAAATATGGACTACACTATCCTCCAATAATATCATCTGGCTCATAACAACTAGAGCTCAAAATCAGAGCCAAAGCGATGCCGATGTGATGCGATGGTGACGACGCTGATATGTACGTAAAGGAACTGGTGTGGTGCCCCCATCAATACTCCCGGAGTGAAAAGAACTCGACCCTGTCGAGTATGGCTTCAAATGATTCTCATTGAACTCCAACAAATTCGGGGCTAAGCGCTTCAGATCTTCTCGGGTAATCCATGTATCATCAGATTCTGGACGATCTTTCCAATGTGCTAATACCATATGCAACCAACAACCCTAGTAGAGATGATCTGATCATCTTTTATGCTATCAATTTGTTCTGCTGTAAATGAGTTAATTGTTGTTAGCAGTGGGGGACAGTGGGGTCCCTCAAATAAAGGCTCAGGGGAGGCTCATCAAGATCCACAAGTGAATTATTAGGGTTAAAAGAATGACCTTTATGAGCTACCAAGTCTGATATATTAAATGTCGAACTAATCCCCAAGTCTGGAGGTAAATCAATTACATAGGCATTTGAATTCATTTGAATTAATTTTCTTAAAGATTTTAAAAGGGTCACACTACGAGCAGTTAATTTCTTAACAGCTCCAGGTGGGAATCGCTCTGGACGAATTTGAATCATTACATAATCACCCTCATTAAATTCAAGGTGCCTACTGTGCAAATCAGCATAGGATTTATACTGAGTGTTGCTTTCTTGAATTTTCTTTCTAATTTCTTTATGCAAGTCATGTATATGTGATGCAAATGCAGATGCCGACTCGGACACTCTAGGATGCTGTCATGGGGAATAAGATCTATAGGCTTCCTAGGTTTGTAACTATGCACTACCTCAAATGGACTCATGGCTATTGACCTATTACATGAACTATTATATGCAAATTCGGTAATGGGTAAAATGAGATCCAATTCCGCAAATGTTCACCGACTAGACATCACAAAAGATTTTCCAGGCTCCTGTTAACCACCTCGGTTTGACCGTCTGTTTGGGAATGAAAAGCCGTGAAAAATTTAAGCTTAGTTCCCATCTTGTGCCATAGAGTTTTCCAAAAGTAACTCATGAACATGACATATCTATCTGACATAATGGTTTTGGGTAAACCATGCAATTTAACTACTCCGTCAAAGTAAATCTGAGCAATTTTGGAAGCATTAGAAGTCTTGCTGCATGGTAAGAAAAGTAGGCCATCTTTGAAAAACGGTTCACAACCACAAATATAGAATCGTGCTTCCTGATAGTCTTTGAAAGTTCAAGCACAAAATCCATACTCATGTCTTGCCAGGGCGATCTGGCACGGGTAGAGGGCTTAGAGGCATATACAAGCCAGTATTTTGTTTTCGCTGCTTGACCAATTGGCAGGTGCGACATTGCCCAATTAGTTTCACAACATCTCGTTTTAGGCCTGGCCTGTAAGGCAAACTCTCTACCGCATATATGGTCTTTTCTCGTCCAAAGTGACTGTAAGACCCCCCACGTGCAGTTCTCAAACAAGATAGTCTCATAGTGAAGTACGGAGAATGTGTAACTTGTGAGATCGAAAAAGATAGTTATTCTGGAGTAGAAAATCATCTATCTCATGTGTAACCCCTTGCTTCAAAGCACCAAAAATCTCTCCAAAATCGGGGCATGATACGTACTATTCCTTGATTCGCTCGAAACCCACTACCTAAGCGTTTAGTTGTTTAAGCACACATGTGCGACAACTGAGTGCATCCACTACCTTGTTCTCAACTCCAGATGTGTGCTTCAATGTATAAGTATAGTCTTGCATAAACTCAATCCATCTATCGTGTCTAGCATTGAGCTTCTTCTGCGAGTTGAGGTACCGTAATGCCTCGTGATTCGAGTAAAGAACAAATTCGTGCGGTAAGAGGTAATGTCGCCAATGGCGTAACGATTGCACAACCATATATAATTCTTTATCGTAGGTGGAGTGGTTCAGTTTAGCTTCACTCAACTTCTCTCCGAAGAAGGCAATTGGGTGCTTTTCTTCACTAAGTACTCCACCTATGCCAATGCCTGAGGCGTCGCATATAACTTCGAACACCTTGGAGAAATCAGGAAGTCTCATGATAGGTTTTTCGGTCATTCGTTGTTTGATTTTCTTAAACGCCTTAGCAACGGTTATGGACCACTAGAACTCTTTTTTTAGGAGTCTGTAATTGGGGCCACGATAGTGTTGAATTTCTTTATGAATCGCCTGTAGAATGTCGCTAGCTCATGAAAACTTCTTACTTTTCGAATATTTTTGGGCTTCGACACTCTATAATCGCCTGGATTTTCTGAGAATCAGCTGAAACTCCTTGAGCTGATACAACAAACCCAAAAATGTAACTCTGTTAGTCATGAACACGCACTTCTTAGGATTTGGGTACAATTGTTCTTTCTGCAACACATGGCAAACTTGTTTGAGATGACTCACATAGTGCTCCAATGTCTTACTATATATCAAAATATCACCAAAGTAGACGACTAAGAATTTACCCATAAAGGGTCGTAATACCTGGGTCATCAGTTGCATGAAAGTGCTGGGAGCATTTGTCAAGCCAAAAGGCATGAGCATTCACTCATATAGACCATCTTTGGTCTTGAAAGCAGTCTTTCACTCATCACCTGGACGAATCTGAATTTGATGGTAGCCACTTTTCAAATCAATTTTTGAGAAGATAGTGGCTTCAGACATCATGTCTAGCATGTCATCCAGTCTGGGGATGAGGAACTGATATTTGACAGTAATCTTGTTCATGGCGCGACTATCCACACACATTCTCTACGAACCGTCTTTCTTAAGGGTTAGCAATGCCGGCACATCGCACAGACTCAAACTTTCTTTGATGAACCTCTTACTCAACAGTTCAACTTGCCTTTTGAGTTCGGCGTGTTCCGTCGGATTCATTCTGTAGTGAGGCAAGTTGGGGAGAGAAGATCCCGGAACCAAATCGATAGCATGTTGGATGTTACACATGGGAGGTAGACTATCTGGGAGCTCCTCGAGAAAAAACATCAGCAAATTCCTTCAATATGAGTATTACTGCAGGAGAAATCTGCTCTTGAGATTCATTAGTGATCTCTCTGGAAACAAGTGCAACAACTCTGGAACCCTTGGCGATCTCCTTATCGATAAGTTTGGGACCGATCAACGTTAACGTCTTTTTGCTGCTAGATGCCTTAGTCTGCTTAGTCTCATGTATAGGTTGAGTTGGTCGCAACGGGATTAATTTGATCTTCTTCCCCTCGTGAACAAATGTGCATGAGTTTAGACGTCCATAGATAGTGACATCTCGGTCATATAATCTAGCCCGTCTCAAAATGATATGGCCCACATTCATAGTGACTACATCACACCAAATTTTGCCCGAATATGTGGCAAATATGATCGGGATAAGACATCTATCTTTCACATCAATCAACACAAAATTTACTTATGACACTTTGTATGATTGAGAGTGGGGAACAACTTTAGCCCAAAGTTACCATACCAGAAGCGACGGCGTTGACACAATTCCCACTATCAATTATAACCCTTCAATTCTTACCACCAATCTTTGTGAGAGTTTGAAAAATTGAAGTTTTACGCTAATCGTCATTTTTCTTGGGTTGAGCTAGGGCGCATCTTACTACACTCAGATGGTGAGTAATCGTGTCTACATCGTCAGTAAACGGTGGGGTCATGTTCAAAACACATCCCAAGGTGGTGGCCTGATCAATGTCAAAATCATCTTCCCAAGCAATGCCTTCAGGATCATGGACGATTTCGTCTAAATCTGATCACCGTTCGACTGCGCTTCAATAATCAATGTCCTCTACTTACTCTGACATTGTGTTGAAACGTGACCATACCCTCGACATTTGAAACATTGAGTCTGTTAAATGGATCAACTAGATATCTGATACCGAAATGATGTGGAATCAAATACCAAATTAGGGGATTTAGGGTTTTGGATATGATCATAGGTCGCAAGTTGGATTTAGGCTTCACTACCAGTTGATTAATCAAAAATAGATTGAATCAAAAACGTAAGCAAAGCTTTATATACAAATATTCAATGCCTTTATTCATCAAACTGAGTCTCTTAAATTGACTCTTACAAAGAATAATTTCACCACATAACGATGTGGTACTAAACATACTGGACTTAATAAAGCATACGAAATACGAAATAAACAAAGACTCGATCAACTAGACCTAATCAGGACTCCTCAAACTGACTCAAACGAAGTCCGATTGGACTAAAACGAAAAACATCGAACAGAATAAAATATGGACTACACGATCCTCCAATAATATCAATTGACTCATAACAACTAGGGCTCAAAGCCAGAGCCAAAGCGGTGTCGATGTGATGCGATGGCGATGACGACGACGTTGATATGCACATAAAGGAACCGGTGTGATGCCCCCATCAGTATACATGGGTTCACAATGTAAGGAAGTTTCACAAGTAAGTTGAAAAGGTAGACATTGACATTGGAAAAACATATATTCACCACATTGTTGTTTATCCACATAATCAAATTACATGAGATCCTTCAACATAGATGTTTATGGGAAAATGTGAAGTTATACTTGAAAACCTTAAAAGATGTAACCTTTCCTAGAATATCTTTTCTCTCCGTTTTAAAGATCAAAATACATGATATGTCAACTTGCAATAGTTTTTTGCTAGTTACATAAAAGAGAAGAACAACTATATATTATGTTAGAAATGGGAGATCAAGAAGGAACCAAGTCTTGCCATCTCACCATCTGGCTATTCTATGTGCCTCCTGAGCTCTTCTCGGGTGACGTCATTGTCAAGGAATGCTGCAAAGAGTGGTGGCAAGGCTGTTGTCTTTGGTATGGTCTTGGGCGTTGACCTTGGCTTTGGCTTGGAGGCTTTGTACGCAGACTTGGAGGCATATATGAAACCGGTCCTTTGCCCTTGCGGGGATAGGATTGAGGAGCCTTGGGAGCATTAGCGATGGCAGTGTCAACAGAAGGGGGGTGGTGGAAGTTGGTTGGCATCACCCTGCTTGGCTAGCATTTGTGCCCCTGGGATCAGCCGAGCAGGTTCTTGGGCTGAGGTTTTTTCTTGATCCATTTTGATGCCCATAGCCGAGGGGTTTTCTTGATCCATTTTGATGCCCACCAAGGCCGTGACTGGAGCAGGAACAGACTAACTCTTACAACAAATTTTTTTTTCTCATACAGGAGAAAAAACTACAATGTGTAGAAGATTACAAGACGGAAGCCACATAAGGATTAGACTCGATTTTTTCTCTCTATCCAATAGTGCCGAATTAGTAGAGCTTTAGACTGTTTCATGTTTGTTTGTAAACTTGCCTAAAATTTTATTCAAGATCTGTTCGTTTAATAAACGAACCATCTTAAACAAGCTTTTACGAGCCCGAGCTGAGTCTCACTTTCTCGAGCCCATTTTCGAGTATAGGGGCTGAAGAAAAGGACATATCTGTTATTTATCTTATAGTTTTTGTTGTTGATCTTATAGTTAGAAGAGATTTTTTGGTGCAAGGTAACTGCATAGAATGTGTGAGGACTACAAATTAAGTGTTACTTGAATCATTACAAATATATAGTTTGATAAATAAACAAATTAAGAAATATATATGTAAAGTAAGGAGAACATTTTATCAAGCTCTCTCGAGTCTCCTTAATCAAGCTCGATCCTCAACTGAGCTGAGCCTAATCTATGTTCATGTAAATCCAATTATTTAACCGAACCTAACATTTTGTTCATGCTCGGTTTGTTTAATAAATGAATACACTCGTGCAAGGTTTTATTGAGCCTATCCTGAGCCGACCTTAAGCTTCGTGAGTTTATTTACAGCCTTAGAACGATGGAGCAGACTAACTCTTAATTTCTTCATGCATCAACAGGAAAACCCCATAATCCTCTCGGCAATTGGCTAAAACTCGTAAAAAAACTTAAGTTTACCATTCAACTATTTTTACACCGATCAGACAAGAACGTGTTTACTGCATTATGTTGCTTCATTACCTGGAATGGTCATCCAGAAAAGGTTTTTGTCTGAGTTTTAACTCTGTAATCAGATGTGTGTTGTCAAGGAAAATTTTTCCCTGATACCAAATGTTGGGGGGGGGGGGGGGGCATCCATGCAGATCGACCCCTAGAGGTCAGCGAATTATGACAAAAGCTTCTTAACATTGCTGGTGTATGTCGCAAAATAGTTCGAAATAAAGGACATTTCATTCACAATGAAAGAAATTTGCATTTATCTATTCCTACATTTTTAACTGAAGGAAGTACAAGTCAATTCATATTTTCTATCTCCCAAACGTTATAGTTAGCCATTTTTTATAGGCATTACAAACTATACAAAAATGTAATAACAGAAAAAGCAAACTTGCCGAAACTAAAGTCTAAATTCTAAACCTATTGAACCAGGGGAAAAAAATCCCAAAATCAGAGATGTGATTGCATCTCTGGAACTGAACTTGTGTTGTAGCACACTTCTTTTTCAGTTTTTCCAATTTTTCATGGAAAACCCATTAATGTGTTCCATGTTTCCCACTGTATTGTAACCAGTTATTTTATCAGAATACAAAACAATCTAACTCTATTCGAATTAAAGCACCCAGAAACAAAAGAATCAGGCTTGAAACCCTCTGGAAATTAAAAATTAAATAAAACCTAATTTAATCATCGTAATTAATTCCAGGCCTATCAAGCTAGTCTGGGCTTGTGAGGTTTTACTTGTTTCCAGTAAGTCAACATGCTTTCAATTTTTTATTTTTTGGTCATTTTTTAAATGTCACCTTCATTATGCATATATTTTCTACATCTTTCTGGATCACTTACTATGTTCTGGGTGCTGTAGCCTTAGTTAATATTTCACTGTGTTTTTATTCTGTAATGTTGTTTCCGCAAAGTTCTAGTTAGATTTAGGACATTTCTATCACAAGATTTTCATGTTAATTTATTATTTGCTATCTCCTAGGTGACCATAGGCCCTTCGACATCTATCATCAGATAAATATGTTATGGTAAGTTCTCTTTGCCCATAGCCCAATTTTTTTTATTTTTTTTTCTAAGTGGAGCCTAATAAGAAATTTAAATATTTCAGTCCTCGTTTGTTAGGAAAAGACAAATATGAATTTGCAAAGAGTTATTGCTCAGTGAAGGTTGTCCAAGGCTGTCAGGGGAAAATTTACCAGGTATTTTTTTTAGGTACCTCATGATTATTGCTAACTTCATCTATGATGTAATTAGATACTTATGGTTTGATGAACATATCTCCTAGTATTCTCTACCATTTGCACAGATGACTGACATAATCCACATGTCCACACTTGGAGAGGCTTTCTTTTAATAAAAGCCTCAGAACAATGGGAATTAGACACAAGGGTACCTGAAATTTGTTCATCTCCTGTTTCAAATCTTTTGGTCCATTTTTGAAACTTCTTATAGAATAATTTTCATTAAAGAAAATCCAGGGAAGTGGATACAACATGGTTCATTTCCAGCTGCTGTCTAAATGTATATAGAATGTCAGAGGACACATATATAATAGCAAATTAACCTTATTACATTTTGTATTTTAATTTATGTTTTTCTTTTGCATTTCTGTCTTTTCTGCCACACTTTTAATGGCAATCATACGACTATGCGTTTTCCCCCCTTCTTGTTTTACCATTTCAGATTTTGCTAATTATGATTCATACATCCTTAAACAAGCAACCGTTTTTCTCTTCTCTTTGGTTTTGTGTATCTGCTATTCTCCATACTAGTGTTTATCTGTGATATGTCCAAATGATTGAACGACATCCACCATACTAATATTTATCTATGATGTGTCGGAATGATTAAGCTCAAACAAGCCTCCCATTCTGTTGATTTTTCTATACCATAGTACAACCAGACTATATAAAAAAATCCAAGCTCTTTGGCTGTGCCCATCTTCTACAGAAGATGAACAGAAAAATATTGATGATGCTGACTCTAAAAGACCTCACATACCTTTCAGATAAGGGAATTCTTTCTTTTTTTGGGAACAAGATACTGGTTGATGATTAACCTCATAATTAATGGTGAAGAATGGAATTTGAGCACATACTCATAGTGCGGCTGGTGTATGGTGATATACAACCTTTTAGCCGAGTGGCTTATACAACCTTTTAGCAGAGTGCTTCATGGTTAGCGAGTTCATGTTGCACATGGGAACTTTTTGTTGATCACTTTTGTTTTTGGCGTTGTCGGTGATCATTTTTTCATTTAATTAGATTTTATACTGTTGTTTTTATTTGAAATGACTCAAATTTGTCATGTAATTGCTTGCAGGATTTCTCGAAGGGCATCCGCTTGGAAGAGTTGAATGTGTTGCTCAGTCAAACACTCATGGTCTGGACTTGTTTTTTCCAGTGCCACATTTTGTACTACAGTAGTCTTGTGACTTATTTACATTTCATTCTTTGCTTATAATTTCATTTGGTCATGTGTTAGTGCTTTCATAAAATAACCAGAATGTGGATTATGTTGAAAGGTAATTTGGAAGGTTTATAACCTAAAAGAGGTGATGTCTTCAGTGTAAGGGTGGGTCATGGATGAAGTACGAGACGAAGGGCTTGTTAATAAAAATAAAATAAATAAAAGATAAAAAAGGAAATAGGTTACTTGTGACTGGAAGACTTAGGGTAAGGTACCAACTTGTCTTTTACAAATGTGGCAAGCCCTCTCTTGTCCTTAGTTTCCTCCGGGAATTTGGCGCTAAGAGAGAGTTGATATCAGGCTGGCACAGTCGGTCATAGAACTTCAAATCTATCATGGATTCGATGCTCTATAGTCGATCACTTATTTACGGGAAAAGCTTAGTTGATGATGGTGATGAAATTTGTTTTAGGAATTAGAAGTGCTGATTCTGCTGAAAACATGAATCTAAGTTTTGGTTGGCACCATAGCACAATTTGTAGATTTCACAGAATTTATTAGTCATAATCATAATATTTGGAGTTAATCTTGACTTTAGGTTTGAGTACCACTGGCAGGTTTTCTCCATCAATTCCATATGAAATTGAGTATTCTTTATTCTTTTACTTCATGAAGGTAGCCATAAGAGAGTGCCGAATCTGCTCGTATTCCTAAAATTGGCATGTGTATCCTCGTTTGGTGCATGTACTCTAGCCTTGGCAGCTGGTGTAGCTGCATGCAAGTGGCATGCGGTAGCTTTTACTTTTATGCTGGCCTGGGTGAATCCAATGAAAACATCTCAATAGTGACTTTACTTTTCACAAGGCCAATATGTTGCCAAGTAAATCTTCTTCTTATATAGATTTTTTTAATAATTGAGATTCCTTTTAATGATGTGGAGGTTGATTTTTGGTTTGAGGCCCTTTTAGCCACAAGGAATTGTTCCTTTATTTGAACCACTTTTAACGAATTGGAGGTCAATTCCTGATTCCCTATTAAGGACATGGAGGTCGATTTTTGGTTTGAATTCCCGTTAATGATGCGGAGGTCGATCATGAGCTTTAAGATTTTGCCAATTCCGGAACTTCAAAATTTGATAATAATCATTCTCACTATAGGATTGAAATTTTAGAGTTTGTTATTTCGGGTAACCCACTCCATAAGGGCTGGAGTTTTGGGTTTGACTTTAGTTTGGGGACATTCTATCTCTAGGATTTGTGACTTGAGTTTGATATTAGTTTGAAAGCGGGTTAGCCCATTGGTACCACCCCTCCTCTTCAAGAGGTAGGTTCCAAGTTCAATTCCCACAGTTGTCGAATGGGGGGTTAGCATTATCGTGGCTGGAGCCCTTGCTTCATTCTTTATTGTCAAAAAAAAAGGACACTAAGTTCTGTTGGAATCTGAATTTGATTTTAGTTTACAGCCCATCAGAATTTGAATTTGATTTTAGTTTATGGATTTATTGTGGACTCTCTAAATTTAGAAACCTGAAACTAAGTTTAGGCAGTCCTAATCAAATCTTTGTTTACCTAGATTTAAACAAGTACATGCAAATACTTGATGCATGCTATCTTAAAGAATGGATAATGGAGTTGATTTGTTGCTTTGACAAGTGTCAGTACTAGACTATGATTGGTTTCTTACCTTCTAGTGGATGCAGGATTTTAAGTAAATGAATAGCCTGTATTACAGCTCGTGTGAGAATCTTTTATCCATCAGATCTGGCTATGCATTGCTAGATTAGTGATAGATCAATGCTTCGCTAGGTGCTTAACAAACCTGTACAAGATTGTTGATATTGTTTGGATTTTGTTGATGGTTCAACAAAATTTCAGGCACATGATTTACATATTTTATAGAGACCAGAAACTTTTAGGTAAAGTTTAATTCTCGGAAATGCATCCCATGACGGTGGTCCCTATCTTTGATGTAATGAAACTTGTCAGACATTTGCATGCTGTAGTTTGTTTTATATTCTCTTTCTATAGCTATACTCTCTCCAGTAACAGTACCTAACTAATTATTTGGGCGGCTCATGCTCATGTACTATGCAGCCATGATTGAGTTTCTTATAACCTTATAGTTTGATTTTAAATCTTTTTTGTTTTTTAATATTTCTGTAAGATTCCCCTTCAAGACTGTTAATGATTCCTATCCTTGAATATCCTCTGTCAGTACCATTTGTGAAAGGGTCCAAACAACTGAAGAGCAATTGCAAGTTTGCAACATTTTCTTGCATTATTGAGTATTAATTTTGGTCTAAATAATTCCATGATAGGGCATTATTATCTTAAGATACTTTTCATTAGTGCTGGTCAGCCTGTTTTGAGTGCTAGAGGATATATAGAGTTTGCGCTAGTGCACTCTGAATTCTCATCCATTGTCGGTGTGAAAGAGGCTGTTGCTAATGAAATAACGAGGCAATGAAGGTCCAACTGCATTATATTTTCTATAGTACCCCTCTTTCATCTCTAGTTCCATGATTATTACTTTTATTCCCTGCTTCTAATACTTTGCTGCATGACTTATTTTTTTCTGTCGTAGATAAGGCGTTTAAAGGAGCATGTATTGACACAATTGCCTCCGAAGCGCCGGCAAATCATTAGATTAAAGCTGAAGAAAACAGATACGGCACAAGCAACATCTTGTAGGGTAAACAATGGTGTATATGATGATAAGAAACATCTCAATCAAATTATGATAAACTGTTCTTACCAAAGTGATGATGATAGAAATGAGAATTTGGCGGATCATAATATGCGCCATGGTATACATTTTTTCCTGCTCATTATTACATCCTATATCTTGTACTTATCATTCATTATTACTTGCTCCCACAAGACATGGATTTGATTTAAGAATACAAAGAAACATTACATTTATTTATATTCAGCTCATTTAGTTTTGATACTTTAGATAAAGTATGCGAAGAAAAGACTTCAAAGCAGCTATCACATCAAGAAGTTGGACTTGCAAAGCTCTCTGGATTTCGTAAGTGGTTTACCAACCATGCCATAATCAGAGAACCAGAGGATGCAGGCAGCTCGTGCCCTGAGCTTGATTGCCAGAAAATGGTAATATTTGCCCATCACCTGAAGGTTCTAGATGGCATACAGGTTAGATCTTTAGCTTCACACTTTCTGTTTTGTTCCTTTTTTTCTTAATCGTCCAGTGTTTGCCAGGGACCATTGCCAGGGTTGTTTAGCCAGTAACTTCTTTTTACATGGACATATTTATTGGACAAAAGAATTGCATTCCGGTGCATATGAATGAACTTTGGTACTGTGTTTGTGTAATACCGTGTTTGTATATTTCTCAAACTATTGGAAGCTAGGATTGTTAATGAGGTACACATTTGTTGCATTCTATGTCAGTTACAAAATTAGGGAAGTTAAGTGCCATGTAAGATTTGAGTTTTGTTATACACATTCATGTACAGTGGCTTCGAGATATATTCGGGGAGGTGGTATAGTGAGTTCCTCATATTCATGTTTGTAGACTAGATCTCTACATAGACCTTGGTTCCTTTGCTTTGGTTTGCCCTTTTGTTTTAAACCTTTTCTTTCCCTTTTAGAGAAAGAGTTTGTCTAATAATGTCTCACTTTAGCTTTTACTCAACTCTTAGTTGCTAAGGAGTCTGTCTAACAAGTCTATCATAAATGAATTTCGGAATTTTGGAATGTGCATTTCTCTTTGGGTAATATTTGTACCTAGGATGTGTTGATGCAATTCCTTGTAGAAAAATTATGATCTTACTCCTTTATTTAGACTCTTGCTAGTCTGGGAAAATTTTGAGGTTTATATTGGTTGCTGGAGCTTAAACTTCATGTCCATACAGCTGAAGGTCTGCCTGCCTTTTACTGATTCCTAGCTAGCCTCTCTTACTAATAATTTCATTTGCCAGGAACTTGGTGCCAACTTATAGAGGTTGACATTAGGTTGATTAATAGATTGTAGAAACACAGTGATTTGTTTTGTTGGAGCTTTTGGCTTTTTAGTTTCTGGCTCCATAGCTGACCCTTTTTCAGTGGGATAACACTTCAATAATGATGATGACGACGACGACAATGATGAATCTTTGTTTTCAGGAATTCATATGTGAGAAGGGAATCCAGTTTGTACGTATTGATGGCAGTACACTTGCTAGAGATAGGCAAACAGCGGTGGAAAGTTTTCGTCTATCAAAAGAGGTCAAGATTTTGGTCTTATTTTATCATTTTCTCTGATATATGGAAAACTTGGAGCATCTGATGCTCATCTTATTTCATAAATTTTCTGTATTATATGTGAAATTTTGACTGTTAATTATGGAGAGAAATGAGTAAAACTTACTGGTGCTTTACTTGCTCATGTCAGGTTAAGATTGCAATAATCGGAATAACTGCTGGTGGTGTTGGGCTTGACTTCTCATCAGCACAAAATGTCGTCTTCTTGGAGCTTCCTAAATCAGCATCAGAAATGCTGCAGGTTCCTCCATTTGTTTGATAATGATATGAGCTTTCTTTTCTTTCTTTCTTCTTTTTTTGTTTGCTATGATCTCAGCTAGTTGTCCTTGCAAATTATTACAAGTAAACATTAAATAAACTGCCTGTGTTTCCCATGATTTTGTTGTTGACCTGATTATATTTTACATGCTATCATATAACTCCCTTGTGATATTCTTTCACAGTCAATAAGTTCAAAGATACCATAACTGTCTATGTGTTTAACTGCTATTTCTCAACTGGTGCTTCTCTATATTATTAATACTTCTGTGACTGTTACTAAAGTGCTGCTACTGCTAGTACCTTTATTGCTATTAATACCATTTACAACCATCACCACCTCCATCACCATTGCTGACAGTTAATATTTAAAGTTATACATCTGACAACATCTTGACCATTTACGCATTTATTCGTATTAAGGTTCAAAGTCTCGGTCTCGGCCGTTGACTCGGCCGGCACCGAGACGGATCGGTCTCGGCGACGCGGATCAGACTCGGACGATACGCGTAAAACGCTACATAGAAAGCTAAAAAAAATTATGAAAAAAATCATGACAAGCTGGCACCGAGACGGATCGGTCTCGACGACTCGGATCGGACTCGGACGATACGCGTAAAACGCTACATAGAAAGCTAAAAAAAATTATGAAAAAAATCATGACAAATCGTAAAAAAAATGTAGACATCAAAATTCATGTATCACATATTCAAAACATACCACCTAGCACACAAAACATAAAGTAAAAGTATAAATACAAGTGTCGTCGGTAGTGCTATATGTTGCTTCAATCTAATGATATTACCATGCACTTGTTTCCCACAATAATTACACTTCATAAGTTTTCTACTTTCATCAACAGTGGTATCATGTTCTCATCCAATATCGCGTTGCTTTGGAGTCATACTGAAATTTAAAAAATTATCTGTTAAATTAAAACTAAAATTAACTAAATTAAAACTAAATTAAATTAAACTAGACTAATTTATACTAGATTAAACTAAATTCACTTAATTACCTAACTTCAATAAAATTATTAAATTACCTAACTTAATTAAAATTACAAAATCATATTAAATTAAATTAACCTAAATTAAGTAAAACTAAACTAAACTAATTTAAATTAAACTAAACTCATATAAAGAGAGAGACTGAGGGGGAGAGAGGAATAGAGGGGAGAGAGAGACAGAGAGAGAGACAGGGAGAGAGAGGAACAGAGGGGAGAGAGATACGGAGAGATAGAGACTGAGGGGGAGAGAGAGGGACTGAGGGGGGGGGAGAGAGAGGGCCTGACAGAGGTAGAGGGATCGACGGGGAGAGAGGGACAAAGGGAGAGACGCAGAGGGAGAGAGAAAGAGATCGACGAAGAGAGAGGGTGAGAGATCGACGGAGAGAGAGAGGGACAGAGGGAGAGACGCAGAGGGGGAGAGAGAGACAAAGATCGACAGAGAGAGGGGGAGTGGGTACCTGCCGGCGGAGCGAGAGCGATAGCGGAGGAAGCGGAGCGATCTCGATCTGGAGAGGGATTTTTTTCTCCTCCCCGCCGCATTCCCCTCTTTTATACGCGCTTCGAACCCGATCACGGGCGTACAGAGTTGATCCGTGCTGAACCCGGATTGGGTTCGACTCGGATCAACCATTTGACTTGGGCATCCGACTTGGCTCGGAGCAGGTCGAGTCGGATACTCCGACTCGGCCGAGTCTTCGATCCCTGATTCGTATGCAGAAATTTGCTTAAGTGGCCTTCCTTAGTAAAAACAGGGTGTCTGAGAGTATAGGTTACCATTCTAATAAACTTATTAGACAATGTTGTGATAACTTCCTTTCTACTCATTGAAATGTAGGCAAAAATGTTGACATGATTTTATTGCGACTCTCTGTAGTAAGCTGCTCCTATGTTATTGCTATTGATTGCAATTGCAAAAGTTTCCGCAGGCTGTTATAAGCTGCTGTTTGTATAACTATTTCAGTACTTCCTTTTCTTTCAGTTTTCTTTCTATTTATATTCTTGTGACACTCCCTAGGTATCATCATCTTTACAGCACTTCACTGGATTATTTTTTATTGCTAAAGCACCCTTCCTGAGTCACTTATTTTGGCAATATAATCCCCCGGATCAATTATGTTGACCACAATATATGCAGTTTAGGTGTCATATTCACATGTTCTTGTAACTTGTTTTGAAGGCCGAGGATCGAGCTCACAGGAGAGGACAAATCAATGCGGTCAATATCTATATTTTCTGTGCAAAGGTCGTTTAAGATTCAAATGATTGTAGCTCAATCATGTTATTTTGTTTTCCTGCATTATTAATTCAAAGCTGCGAAAGTTTCAGGACACATTGGATGAATCACATTGGTTACACTTAAACAAGAGTCTGTTTCGTGTTTCATCATTGATTAATGGGAAGGATGATGCAATTAAAGAAATAGCGGTAACTTCTCATTTGTTCTTTTTTTAAATTTTCAAGTGTTATGAACTTATAATTTCTTTTAAATGTCATATGTTGTGTCTGTTTAAGCTAATTTTTGTTGCATTTCCTTGGTGTTTTGGTATGATTTAGTAATCTTCATGGTTGTATCATATGAATACTGGTTATCACAAATCTTCTTTTTCTTGTTTTCTGACAAATTGTTGTTTCCTTTGTCATATTTCTAAATGTTTGCATTTGTTTAATTTATTGGGTTCTCAGGTTGATAGAGTTTTCCATGTAAATTGTTCTATTGAGTCATCTAATTTTGCTAGCTTGGACAGTGGTACGACCAATGGCTTTACCAGTGAAAACGCAGGTATAGGTCTTTTAGAAAATGTAATGGCGACGTGATTTTAGCATATTAGATCTGACACACTCATATAATATTGCAGTTAGAACGGGAACAGAAGCTATTGAAGTTTACAGTGGGACAACTGCAGCGTGCAGAGGTGGTACTACTGAGAACATTGAAGAGAAGAAAAGTTCAATTGGAACAGAGCCTGAACAGTTTGTGGTGGAGGTTTATTTTCCTTTTTGTGTCCATTGTGTCAGACTTTTGTGCAATATTTCTTGATGGAAAAATATAATGTGCCTAAGTTGTCTTTCTGAAACTTTTCCTTTAGACTGGGAAGGACCTGGACCTGGATTCAGAGGATCATGCTATACCCCGTGGAAAATTCGAAGTTAATGACTGCCAAACCATACATCATAGACAATCTAGTATAATCTCAAACTGCATAGTTGATAAGGGTGCTATGGGATTTGATTTGGTGGAGAATTTTGTGAATAAGGTGACCTTTTCCCCATTTTACAGTTGGTGTAGATTTTCAATATGTTTTAGATTCTTGCAGGATCATTATAATCCTGTTTCTAATGTTAGATGATGATGAAAATTGCAGGCTGAAAGTATGCATTCGGTGACAAACAATGTAGATGATGGAGCCTCTGAACTGGTTGAAGTTGACAGCGATTGTCCACTACAAGTTGAGTCACTTCGGTTTGAGGTAAGCCTCTGCTGTCTGCATATATGCCTGTCAGTCTACATGTTTGTCTCGAGTGCATATGCATGTGCGGACCTTTTGGTTAAATGATCAATTAATCAATGGGAATCTTTTAGAATCCTTGTTTATTCAGTAATCTGGCTTCTTTCATTCTCTTGGATTGTTAGTCTGTACAATTGTGCTTGTCAGTTTCCGACTTCCTCGAGATCACGCCACGTGTTCACCGAGCACCAAACAGTTGAGTGACACGTGGCTACTTCTAGAATCTCTGACCAGGAGTACCCACTCGATTCAAATTCCGAGCGGCTCATATAGTTAGAAGGAAGAGATATAATCAGTTGTGAGAATCTATCTATATGCCACTATTTGAACTCGACAGTTATAACTCGAGAACAGATCAACCATATCAATAGTTGGACACAGAGAATCAGATAAAAGATGGACTCTCATTCACCTCATTCAAATCAGAATGTTGAGCTTAACCGCCTCCTAGATAAGGGAGTTAAGTGTTCGAATTAAGCATGACTCCTTAGTTTTATCCAAGTGACATGACTTACATGTATGTGAAAACCCTTCCAATATGAAGGGAGATCGGAATTCAGAAACTCTAGCCCACCAAAGAACGCCACCTATAATCGCCATTGACATAGTGAAATTTCTCTTTCTCTTTCCGTGGTTTTCTCCTATTTGGGTTTTCATGTAATTCTCCGTGTTTGCGTTGGCTTCTCTGTGATTTGATTATACTCCATTATTTTGGTGCGTCGGTTAATTCCTTAGGAAATTATCCACAACATTTGATGCTTTCATTGAGATTGTTTGAATCCTTGCTCATGATCTCTTCACATCCAATATCCTAACCCTTCCTCTAAATAGCCTTGCACGACCGATATGGCGCCGTCAAGAAGGAACATCACCCAGATTATGACCATGGACCCCGCTGCTCCGAAAGGAAAAGGAAAAACTATCGAAGCGCCTGACACTGCGAATCGTCGGCCCAACCTATTCGACGTCCACATCTCCGACGCCGAGGATTCTCACTCAAACACCGCACTGCCACGTGGGATGCAGGTAACCGAACCTGAGCCCCGGCTTGACGGCGAGCAACTTCTTCAGATGCTTTCTACTCTGTGGAAGCAGATGAAGGACCAGCAAAAAGAGATGATCCGACTCTGCAAGGTGGTCGCTCGTGAAAAAGAAGCAACGATCCGTGCCCACACACGACTACTCAAACAAATCGGACACTGCGGAAGTCGCAATCTTCCCCTACGACGGAAGGAAATGCGCGGACTCTCCCATCATCACCGCGTACCTGTGAATTTGCGTGCTCCACTGGAAGCTCGAGGCTCAACCAATCGACGACTTACAATGATGAGGATTCCGAGGACTCAGAGCGTACCCGAACCCCGAAATTTCCTCGCATCAAGGATATCGCGGATCTGGTCCAGAAGTGGCTCAACCAAACGAGCCAGCAGTTTTCGAAGAGGATGGAGTATAGCTGGCTGAGACCCTCCGACTCACCACTGTTAAGGGAAATCACCACGCTCCGCTTCTCGAAGAAGTTCATGATGCCAACCTTCGACCACTATTTAGGAACCTCTGACTTCTTATATCTCTGCCAGTACTAGGACAAAATGACAGTCTACGCTCACGACGATCTTCTCCTCGGCCGAGCGTTCTCGTCCAGCCTCAAGGGAGTCGCCTACCACTGATTTTACTCGCTCCCGAATTCACCCCGGAGCTTCCATGACGTGACCACACATTCTACAATCAGTTTGCTTCTCGGAGGGAATTTCAGAGAAACAACAACCATCTCCTCATGGTCAAGATGAAATTGGGGGTGAGTCTGAAGAACTACGTTAACTACTTCAAGAACCAGATGACCCTGGTATACAACTGTAACGAGGATGTAACAAGGACGTAGCCACTGCCGCTTTCATCAGTGGGCTGCAAGTTATCCACCCCTTCTACAAATATCTGGTGAACGACGTTACCAGGATGAGGGATATCCTTGTTTGGGCGCAGAAATATGTCCAGATAGAAGAGGCGACACGAGTTGCCTCCAGTCGCCCCCCCCGATACAAGGGCCCGAAGTCGAGAAGCCGAAGCTACAGTTCTCTCGAGGAAGAATCCGAGCCACGATGCTTCCGCTGTTCGCGATCCAATTCAGGCGTGCTATCAAATCCAGCAAGAAAAATGAAGCAGAACCCGGCTTCGTCCCATTCAGGGTACCCATCGATCATATCTTTAATGCCATCAAAGACCAGCCTTGGGTAATCAGACCTCTCCCAGCGAATCCAAAAGGACCTGAATCCAGAAACTACTGTGCCTTCCACGAAGGGAGGGGTCACTTCACAGTGGATTATTGAACCCTCCGACGACGCTTTCAGGACTTGGTCAATGAAGGATACTTCTGAAAGTTCATCCTCAACCTCGACTACCCTCGAAGATTAGAGTGCATAGGCAGCCCGAAATCACAAACAAACACCCGAGCATCACCCTCGTCCAATACAGGGAAGATGAACACCCTCTTCGAAAACTCTCCGATAGAAAGCACTACCACTAAGGAGAGGATCATCTACGTCAATGAAGCCCGGAGGGACAACTATCCATCTGGTAATATTGACTCGCCTTCCTACATCTCCCGGCAGGCTAGTCGTTTTCTCAAAAAAAGACGCCTATTCCGTGCATTTCCCGCATAACGACGCCTTGATCGTGACAGTACATATCGACTGCTGCAAAGTGTTGAAGTTCTTGGTGGACGGGGGAAGTAGCGTCAATATCCTGTACGACCACGCTCTAGATCGAATGGAGGATACTCTCGAGCTGAACTGAAAATTGATCATCCCCCAGACCCAGTCACTCTACGATTTCTACGTGAGCAAAAGCTCGTTCCCCTGGCACGGTCGAGTTCCTAGTCTGCGCGGATCCTTTCATTGTCGTCACAGAGTTCTGTGTCCACGATGTCCAATCCCTTGCAACGTCATCCTCGGGAGGCCATGCATCCATATGATAAGAGCAGTCCCGTCCTCCCATTATCATCTACTAAAATACCCCACGCCATCTGGAATGGCCAACATAAGGGGTGATTAGACAATGGCTAGGACAGTAGCCGCAATAGCCTGGAAGAGGTCGGGTTGGGCGCAAAACACCTCCTGAGCAGGCCCTAACGAAGATTTTTCTGTGAACAAGAAGTAGAAGAGGATTGTTGATCAATAGCCATCACAGTACGACGAAAGCCGAGATCTCGACTCACCCACAGAGTAGGGAAACCTCGATAGCAGGACTGAGGAGCCCGAGTAATTCGGTGTGGACCAACATCACCCAGAGCGAACACTCCGAATCGGCTCAAACATGCACCCTCATGAGAAGACATTGTTTAAACAATTCTTATCGGAAAATTCAGACGTATTTGCGTGGTCCCCGACTGATATGCCTGAAATTAACCTCGAGGTCATTTCTTACAAGCTCTCCATCAAGGCAGACGCTAAGCCAGTAAAACAGAAGCCTAGGAGAATGAACGAAGAAACGAGTCACGCCATCAGCGACGAAGTCGATTGCCTACTTCAAGCTGGCTTTATCTGAGAGATGTTCTACCCCGACTGGCTCTCTAATCCCGTCCTCGTGAAAGAAAAGAATGGTTAATGGAGTCTGTATTGACTTTACCAACTTCAATGAAGCTTGCACAAAGGACAGTTATCCTCTTTCGAGGATCGATCAGCTAGTGGAGGCGACGGTGGGCCACAAGCTCCTTAGCTTCATGGACGCCTATTCCGGCTATAATCAGATCAAGATGCACCCACCAGATGAAGAAAAAACCACCTTCACTACTGGTCGGGGAATTTATTGTTACAAGGTGATGGCTTCGGAATCAAGAACGCAGGGGCTACCTTCCAGCGAATAGTTAACAAAGTGTTTAAGGGCCCGATCGGGATCACCATGGAGGTATACGTCGATGAATCACCTCCAACATCTAGACAAAACCTTCAAACTCCTTAGGCAATACAAGGTGAAGCGCAACCCCGAGAAGTGCACATTTGTGGTGATCTCCGGGAAGTTTTGGGGATATCTGGCCACTCAATGGGGCATCGAGGCCGACCCCAACCAGATATCTACAATTCTAAACATGAAATTGTTTACCTGTGTGAAAGAGATTCAGATGCTGAATGGACGTCTTGCAGCCCTCAATCAGTTCATCAGCCGACCCATAGACAATGCATGCCATTCTTCAAAGCCTTGAAGAAGAATAGAGCTGACTTTCGTTGGGACGAGGAATGCGAGACGGCTTTCCAAGGACTGAAGAGGTATTGACCTCACCACCGCTACTGTTAAAGCCCTCCTCGGGAGAGACGCTATATCTCTACCTCACCGTCTCGAAGTCAGCTGTGAGCGCGACCTTAATCGGGAAGACGAGGGCGCCCAAAAGCCGGTGTATTACGCCAGCCACTCCATGAATGGTCCACAAACCAGACCAAAAGCTAGAAAAGTTAGTTCTTGCTCTCTTCATCATCTCGAGGAAGTTCATGCACTACTTTCAAACCTTCCTGATCACATTCCTCACTGAACACCCCCTGAGAAGAATAGTGGAAAACCCAGGAGCAACCAGGAGGATATCAAAATGGGCCTCAGAGCTGAGCTCCTACGGACTCAGATACGAGCCAAGGGCGGCAATTAAAGGCCAGGCCTTCGCTGACTTTATTGCTGATTTCACTCCGAGGGCCACAGAGCACGTTGTCCAACTCGAAGGGTGGATCCTGAACGTGGACGAAGATTCAAATAGCAGGGGCAGGGATCAGAATTGTCCTCACCACTCCAGAAAGATCCATCATTAAACAGTCTTTTACCCTCGGCTTCCCTGCTTCTAACAATGAAGCCGAGTATGAGGTAGTCCTAGCTAAACTCCGAGCGATTATCACACTCGGGGTCACAGAGCTCGAAGTTCAGTGTGACTCTTCACTGGTAGTCAACCAAGTCAGCAGTGAATATGTCGCAAGGGATTCTCGGATGGCGAGTACCTACAACTTGTTCTCAAATTAAAGTCCAAAATTCCCTGATGCGACTTCAAGCTGGTACCCAGATTCGAAAACAGTCACGTCGACTCACTTGCCAACCTGGGGGCAACCATAGAGCTCCAGTTCAGATGTGTAATCCCCGTCAAGCACATCGCCAATCCGAGTGTCCAACAATCAACCGGAGAGTCCGTACGCCTCGACACTTCACCTGGGTGGAGGGACCCCATCATCGCCTACCTGAAAGATGGAACACTTCCCGATGACAGGGTAGAGGCACGAAAGTTACAACACTTGGCCACCAGGTACACAGTCCTTGGGGATTCCCTATACAAGAAGTTCTACTCCAATCTCCATTCCAACCTGTATCTGAGATGTCTCGGTCCAGACGGAACTTGGAAAGTGATGCATGAACTTCACGATGGTGACTGTGAGAACACACGGGAAGACGCTCCCTAGCCCACAAAATCATCAACCAAGGGTACTACTAGCCCAAGATGTTTGGGGACGCTAAGGGTTACATGAAGAAGTGCTTACAATGTTAGGTTCGCTCCAATGTCAAACAGACCGAGCTCTGACCTCCATACCTTGTGCAGCCCTTGGCCCATCATGCAATGGGGTTTGGACGTAGTTGGACCGCTCCCCCGAGCACAACCCCAGCTGCGGTTCCTACATCAGCCACTGACTACTTTACCAAATGGGTTGAGGCGGTGCTACTATTCGAAGTCACCGGGCGCCAGATTGTGAAGTTCTTCTGGCAGAATATAGTGTGTCGTTTCGGACTCCCCAAACCATCATCTCTGAGAACGAAATGAACTTTACCTGCAAGCAAGTGGATAGTTTCTGCGCCAAGTGCAAAATTACACATTGATTCTCCTCACCCTATTATCCTCAAGGCAATGACCAGACTGAAATCAACAACCGCACCATCCTTGACAACCTATGCAAAAGTTTGGACAAAGCTAAAGGCAAATAGGCAGAGAAACTCTCTGGAGTGCTCTGGGCGTACAAGATCACCAAACATGTCCTGACCGATGAAATCCCGTTCTCGTTGGCATACAGAGCAAAAGCGATCATCCCGGTTGATGTCAAATGCTGACACTCCGAGTGGAAGGAGTGGTCCAAAACTAGAATGACATCCTACTCTGCTTGATGCTGGATCACTCAGAGGAAAGACGCCAACAGTCTCAGATCCGTATCGCAGTCTATCAACAGCAAATTCGGGCCGCACACCACAAGAAGTTGAAGTCTCAAGAATTCAAAGTCGAAGACCTGGTCCTAAAGTGCGTAATTCAGAGCACGCGACAGAAGGATCGAGGAAAGTTAGGACCCATCTGGGAGGGTCCCTTCCTTATCATCGCTCGGGGAGGCAAGGGGTCGTACACCTTGGTCGATCTGAATGGGAACCAACTCCCCAACTCAATAAGCAATGGAACACTTTCCACTTGAAGCGATATTATATGTAAGTCATGTAACATTCAATGAAAAGATCATTTTTTCTGCTACCTTAGTTGCGTTTTACTCAACTCTGATATCTATGGTTCAAAGTCGCGGTCTCAATCACCGGCTTGGAGGGCACCGTTCCACATCGGTCTTGGCGTCACGGAACGGACTCGAGCGATACGCACCATGGTCCATGGTTCACAGTCGCGGTCTCGGCCGCCGACTCGGCGGGCACTGAGACGGATCGGTCTCGGCGACTCGGATCGGTATCGGGCGATACGGCAAAACGCTACATAGAAAACTCAAAAAATTCTGAAAAAATCACGACAAATCTTAAAAAAATTTAGGCATCTACATTCATGTATCACCTGTCCAAAATATATCACCTAGCATACTAAACATAAAGCGAAAGTATAAATACACGCGTCATCGGTATAAGCATATCAAAATACATGCACAATATAGTAAATTGCACAAACTACATTCATAAAAACATGCTAATGTAGTTATTTCCATATTGAATTGCGATGAGGCACAAAATCATCATAATGTCGAGTCGACCAGTCAACTCCGATTCTCGGCCGAGTCGGTCTCCTCTGAGTTGAGTCGACCGACTCGTGACTCGGAATCGTCTCGGAGCTGGCCAAGACGGATACGACTCGGTCGACTCGTCTCCGACTCGGCCGAGTCTTTGAACCGTGATACGTACAAAACACATCATAAAAAGCTCAGAAAATTCTAGAAAGATCACGACAATCTTAAAAAACAGTAGACATTAAAATTGATGTATAACATGTTCAAAACATATCACCTAGCAACTCAACATGAAGAGAATGCATAAATACACGCGTCACGGTATTAAAATATCAATATAAATGTATATATAGTAAATTTCACAAAATATATTCATAAATACATGCATAATATAGTCATTTCCACATTGAATTGCGATGAGGCAAAAAATCATCGTAATCATCCCTACGATAAGTAAAAAAATCAGATCAATAAGGATAACAAGATGAATGTTGCTGTGCTTCAGTAGGCAGAGATGATTGGGTTGAGGATGTATCATGAGAGTAATATGGTGGTGGCGGTTGCGCAATATCAACGTGATAATACCCAAAGTCTCGATATTCTGTGCTGATAGATGTTTAACTAGTACTTGCAAATCTCTCAGTTGTGGCATCTGGCCATAGCCATATCTCATACCATAATGTTGGCCTGATGTCAAGCCCAAATCTTGCATATGACCCTCAAGATTATGATAACCCCACGAGTAATTCTCATATCCACTTGAAGGATCATCAGAAGAAAAATTAATCGGGCGATCCAAATGCCTCTCTGCTGATCTGAAATCCATAATCGGCCTCCATGATCAGTATTCTGTGTGGCATAATAATTTGAATCTTATGACATAGCAGCACCACGTTGTTGGCTTCCACCAACACCATAGGTCCCTCCCTCAGCATCATTGTTTCCCCCATTATTGCTATCATTAGATTCATCACCACTAACTTCTTCACCGCCATTACCACCATCTTCATCATCACCACTAGAAGTGGATGAATCCATCGCAATACCCTTACATCCTTGGCTAGGGCTTTCATCACCACCATCCCTAGCACCTCTATCTTCCTCACTTTGACTTATCCCTTCATCCAACCAATGTAAGTCATCTTCACGCAAAACGGGTTCTCTCTAGAATCCACACATCCAATATGTCATGGTCATTAAAAACATGGTTCACATCGATTGAACTGTAATAATCATCTTGATCACGTTGGTGTGTCAAGTTTCTTACACGCAACTTCATATTATAATGCACAAATACTAGTTTATGCAGCTTTTTCATTGCCTACCGGTTGCGCAATTTTATATGAATCAGTGACCACGTGCTCCAATTTCTTTCACAACCCGATGAGGAACAAGTTTGACTTAATACTTTAATAGCAATTTTCTGTAGATTGGGAACTTCTTCGCCATAGTTAATCTACTAATCAGATGGAAGAGATTGTTGCACCGCCCTTCTAGTTAGCGAGACTCCAAATTCTTCAACTCCGTCCACAAATAATTTGATTTACGATAATCCAAAGCGAAAGTATTAATAGTTGTAAATGCATAACATTATTGCAAGCAAGTAAATAAACTGATATGACAACTTACCTCATTTATAGCTCTTGTTTGTTTATTCTAATTCAGCTCTAATCTTTTAATCACCTCCTTTAATTCAGCTCTCACCTCTGGATGAGTAGAAAAGTTTTTTGAATATTGGAGGGTAGAATTTAAAAAATATGCTGCAATAATGTTGACACATGAGAGTTATAATATGAAAAATTTAATATATATTCAACAATTATAAATTGTAAGTATGTAAATGAATTACCAGCAGCATGCAAGTGTCTATGCTGTTGTCCTCCCATCTTTTATTAATGATATCCCAATACTTCTTTCAATTCTTATTGGATACCTTAACAACCAACTTAGCTCTATCCATAACCTCATAAATAATAGACAAGGTTGGCTTTTTGTCCTGATCCATTATCTTCAAGACTGTAACAAGAGGATTCATAATATTTTGAATTTGTCTTGCCTTATTCCAGAACCTATCAGTCAAAATAAGGTTAGAAATCTTATCTCTCACACACTTCTACCCCATTCCTTGTTGAACTCGCGTCATTCGGTTGTTGTACACATTCCCTTCAAATCTTGCTCATAGCGAAAAGGCTTTCAATAGCAATGAATTCGGTGACAAAGAGTGTTATACCTGGTCTCAACAAATCTCTATCTCTGGTAAATCGTTTCATTAAATTCACCACTTTGAGATTATTGTAGAAAAATGATGTAATCAGTTTAGTATCATCTAATGCCTTCTTCACTGATTTCAGCGAACCGATATCTTCAAGCATCAAATCAATGCAATATACTACGCAGGGAGACCACAACAAATGCTTTCTCTTCTCCATCAACAAGTGACCGACTACTTTGAAAGTTGCCTCATTGTTGGTTACAATCTATACGACACTCTTTCACCAACTTCATCAATAACTTTGTCGATAAGAGAATATATAACCAGCAGTCTTCCGGATATTTGTAGTATCAACTGAAGTATGGTGTATCATGTGTCTATCACAATAAATTATGAAATTAATAAGAGGCTATCTAGTCCGGGAACTCTAGCCATCACACATGATTTTTGCTTCGACAATATTCTAAAATTTAGAAAAATCAAATGAAATTAACTGAATTAAACAGAATTAAATATTATGAAAAAAAATATAACAAATCTTTAAAAAAATATAGACATCAATATTTATGTATCACATATCTAAAACATATCACATAACACATTAAACATACCAAAATATATGCATAATATAGTACATTTTACCAAATACATGTTTAAATATGCAACAGGTTGGTCATTTTCAAATGGAATTGCGATGAGGCACAAAATCATCATTGTAATCATTTCTGCGATAAGTAGAGAAACCGATACTAGTACTCACAGATCTCTCAAGTTGTGGACAAAAGTCATGTTCATATGTTAAACTCAAACCTTGCATATGACCTTCAAGACTATAATTTGGATCCCACGATATAGCACCAACTCATTTACTTTCACCAATACCATAAGTGCCTCTATCAACATCGTTGTTGCCCTCATTATTGTCATCATTAGCACTACCGCCATCACTTTTGTTGTCATGATCATCATCATCATTATTATCAACGTCATCAACATCTTCACACATCATTAGTAGAACGAGATAAAACTTTCACATCGTCACCATCATCATCTACATCTCTTACACCTGTACGTACCTCACTGAAGATCTTTGAAATGAATTTTAGCTTTTTTAATACTCTTCGATGCGAATATGTTTTTGACTGTTTTCTGTATCGATGGGAACATGTAAGAAATTAACTAAATCAAGAAATTAACTAAATGACTAAATAAATGGGTGTAACTAAATTAAATGAACTAAATTAAATTAGTAAAATAAATTATCATATTAACTTGAATTTACTTCAATTAAATGAACTTAATTTAATTAACTGAATTATTAAATTTTAGTTAAATTTACAATAAATGAATTGGTGTAACTAAATTAAATGAACTAAATTAAGTTAATTAAAATAAATTATATCATATTAACTTGAATTTACTTCAATTAAATGAACTCAATTTAATTAACTGAATTAAATTAAATTTTAGTTAAATTTACACTAAATGATTGGGTGTAACTAAATTAAATTTAACCAAATTAAATGAACTAAATTAAATTAACTAAAATTAAATTAAATTAGTTATACTAAATTAAATTAAATTAAACTAACTAAACTAAATTATTTAATTAAATTAAACTAATTCCAGAGAGAGCCCGAGAGACATCTAGAGAGAGGAGGGAGAGAGATCCAGACAGAGGGAGAGACGGGGTGAGAGACGGGAGAGGGAAAGAGGGAGAGGCGCTGGAGAGAGAGATCCAGACAGAGAGCGGGAGAGGGAGAGAGAGGAGAGATCCAGACAGAGGGACGTAGACGAGGAGAGGGGAAGAGGGAGAGATGGGTATCCGCGCGTGAGAGAGAGATCCAGAGAGGGAGGGACAGAGGGGGGGAGACGGAAGAGAGGGGGAGAGAAAAGATCCAGAGGGAGGAAGGGGCAGAGGGAGAGAGACAGGAGAGGGAGGGGCGGGAGAGAGATCCAGAGAGGGAGGGACAAAGGGAGAGGCGAGAGAGACGGGAGGGGGAGACAGAGAAGAGGAGAGAGATGCACCTGGGAGGTGGCGACGGAAGAGGGGGAAGATGCCGGAGATGGTGGTGGGGCGACGCCGGAGATGCACTTCACCAATTTTTTTGCTTGCTGCTGATTCACGACCTGGCTTGAGCTCTCTCAGCTGGATTATAAAGGCGAGGCCACATAAGAAAAATCACGGGCAAATTAGTTGTTGATTCACGGGAGAGATCACGGATGGCATCACTACTGATTCACGGGACACGACTCAGCCATAAATTCGAGTTGACTCGGCCATATCGGCAGAGTAAACTCAGATTTTTGGCCGAGTCGCGTCATTTTGGGCATTTTTGCTGAATCGTGGAACGATCTCGGACCGGTCATCGCCGTTTTAGTTCCGACTTGGCCGAGTGGGAGCCGGAACAATCGATACTTTGAATTCTGCTGATATCTGCCCCGAGCATCATGCACACTCTCTGCAGCCTACACGCGTTTTCTCCCTACTCACCCACGTTTGATTCTTGGAGCCAGCCTATAATGGGATATACCCTGATGGCCGCCCGAGCAGGTCAACAGCCTACACGGGTCTTCACTCTAACGGCGACCCTTCGGTGGGCCTTCTGAAAGATGGAGGCTCGCCCACGTTGGACGCTCGGAGCCAGCCTATAATGGGATATGCCCTGATAGCCGTCCGAACAGGTGAACAGCCTATACGGGTCTTCACCCTGACGACGACCCTTCGGGGGCCTCCTGAAAAATGGGGTTCGCTCACATTTACTGCTCGGAGTCCCCCAAGCGAGTCAACAGTCTACCTCAGGCTAATATGATAACACAACTTCGAAGCTCAGGTAAACATTCGCATGTACCATGGAGGAACGAATCTCGTTCGTGAACCACATTCCAAGTCATTCCAAATGCTTCAAAACAGCTCCTCGAATAGGCACAACAACAAATCAAATAACAATAAAAAATCAGGCAAGATTCAAAAATATCCATAATTTTATTTATTTTTTATTATAAAGTTTTTTCGATTACATTTATCCACTTACAAGTGTGGTTACAACTAACATGAGCAATACAAGATCTGTTACATGTGCGTCCTTTCTGAGAGAAAAATCAAATACGCCCTCAGCGGCAACAACATCTGGGAGACGACTCCTAAACAAGCAATCCACCAAGCCAGAAGGGCAAGGACACCGAGAACTCTCGGGAAGCCACCAGCAAGAGAGACTGCTTCTCGAGTCGCAGACTGAAGCTTGCAAAGCGAAGAGGATACCGATGCCAAGACCGTCGCCCCGAAGATGAACTCAAGAGCAAGGGCAGCCAAAGCACATGCATTCCATAAGAGCACCGAAGGCTGACCCCAGAGATTGGAGCTGTCATCGAACACCCTTATGCTCTCTGCAAGAAGGACGAGGACACATAGCCTCCAGCAACTACCCGTCCTGATCCGATTGGAGACCAGACATGCCAATCAGCCAGAAGATAGTTCATTCGCCGCTCTTCCTGACAGCCGTGCCTCGTTGCAAGAATCGATACTGCACCACGAGCCTATCTCAAGAGCCGACACCCCACGACAAACGAACTCTTGAAAATCAAGAGTGCAACATCGTTCTCTATTCTCTCTCTCCTTCTATTGGATGAAGAGAGAAGAAGACATCACCGCACACAAGACACGTTAGAATTTGAAAAGTGGAAGTGCATTCAGGAAGCAATACAGATCTTCTCTTGAGATCATGTCCTATTTATAAAAAAGCCCAAGCGTGACCGGTCAATATCTCAAATCCCAAAGGGAGACAAGCGCCACTCAATTAAGGACCCTACACGTGTCACAATATGCGGGACTTAGACCGTCACGTCAGATATACCGCACTTTCCTCGAATGTCGCACGTGTCGAGAAGCAATAATTGCTTAATTAACGTCACAGCGGATGGGACGTGCATTTAAGGCTCTGTTAGCCTATGGACGCACGTCAGTACGAGACAAAAACCAAAGCGGCAGCAAATTGATCTGAACTCGGGTCCAGAGTTTTCTTCTCTATCTGCTTTCCTCTTTCTATCAGAGTCCCCGGGAACCTATAGCCCTCGAGAAAGGGTTCCCAACCTCTTCCAAAAGAGAAGGAAGCAGATGAGGCATTTGTGGTGGTCAGTTTTCGACCTCCTCGAATCACGACACGTGTTCACCTAGCACCAAACAGGCGAGCGACGCGTGGCTACTTTCAGAATCTCTGACCGGGAGTACCCATTCGATTCAAACCCGAGCGGCTCATATAATTAGAAGAAAGAGATAGAATCAGTTGTCAGCAAGGTTCTAAATATCGGATCTCGGGAACGTATCGGATGGGGTTTTTCATATCAGATATCGGGGGAGATATCGAGGATACACGCGCATATCGGGTGTTAATAGCGAACACTATATATAATGAAATACTGATAACTAAAAGTTTGTTTAGTGTCATAGATATCATCTACCTAATAAAAATGATGTAATATGCATGCAAAGACAATAAAAAATAATGTACATTTGCACGCAGTCGTGCAATAAATAAGTTATTTATATCGGGCGATATATCGGATGATTTATCGGCAGATATCGAGCAATTTATCGGCCGATTTTTCAAATATCGGCCGTTTTTTGCTGCTAACGATATGGCGAACGATTTCTTCATATCGTATCGGCAACAGACAAAAAAAGAGACTCCGGACGATATCTCGGCCGATATTTAAAACAAGGTTTGTGAAAATATATCTATCTATAAGCCAAATTTCTATTTGAACTCGACAGTTATAGCTCGGGAACAAATCAATCATATCAACAGTTTGACGCAGAGAATTAGATAAAGATAGACTCTCGTTCATCTCATTCAAATCAAGATGTTCAACTTAACCGCCTCCTAGATAAGGGAGTTTAGTGTTCGAATTAAGCATCCTTAGTCTTATCCAAGTGACATGACTTATACATATATGAAAATCCTTCCAATATGAAGGGGGATCGGAATCCAGAAATTCTAGCTCACCAGAGAATTCCACCTGTAATCTCCATTGACATAGCTCACCAACTCACTATTTGGGCCGTCCCTTTTTTTCCTACTTGATGCGTAGGTTAAAAGTATTCAAAACACTTGATTTTTAGTTTATAGATACTTGAAATAATATAGATCACCTTCAACAGAGTGGATCTTGTATTTGAATGTCGGATGTTGGTATTTGAGTGGGAATGATTTGACCTCGAATCCTTCTGGAGTGATACAAATCTCTCTCTCTCTGTGTGTGTGCCTATATATATATATATATATATATATATATATATATATATATATATATATATATATATATTTGAGGGGAGATAAACTTCATATTTAATTTGATGATATGCACGCTTCTTTATCTGCACAGTGCTTACGAGGCCTAATTTTCAAACTGTTTGCTAAATATGTCAGCATATCAAATTATTAATTGACTTTCATCTTTGTCTTGAATTATTGTTTTTGTTATAAATTGAAAGGTCTGGTAGAAGTAAAAGTTGAACTAATAAGAACTAACTACAGTCTTCTAACCATACTTAAGCTTTAGTGCAATTTTTGTAATTCAGTAATCGCCATTTAGTTAATGACTCAATGTTTACTCATCTATCATCTTGGAATAAATGAGAATTGAGGGATATTTGGTGCACAATCTTTGCTATGGAAGTACCAATACGCTTTTCATTTGTTATAATTGTGGATTGCAGGAATGCAATTCTAGGTGTCTAGTTGTCCTGCTGGTGTGCTTTCAAGTTACTTCATATTATTTGGCATGTGTCTAATGGGTTTTGGAGAGACCGTTAATCATCAAGTATGCCAAATTCAGTACTTTTGGCTCTTAGTGGGTTTATTTAGTTTCAACTATTGGCACTAAAGATTGTATTTAGCTCTAAATTATGGTATCTTTGCCTGTGTCATAAAAGTGTTTGAATCATAATTAACTTCTTTCTCTCATTTTCATCACTGATTCTTTTTTTTTCCCCTCCCTGCAGGTAAGCCAGTATACTGGACGAATTCACCTGTATGTTTGCGTACCAGGAAAGGATTCAAGACCCAGGCCTCTTTTTGTAAATTTCCGGCCAGAGGATCTGGAGTTGATGGTAATCTCTGCAAACGATATCAAGAATGAAGCAGCTCAGCATCTCCTGAAGGAAAATCCTGCATGTTGCAAAATCTTTCAGACTTTCAGCAATGAATGGAATGGTTTAAGGCCTATCCAACAAAATAAACTCCTAGGGAAGCCTCTTCAACTTCCTTTGAGCCTTGAACTATGCTATCTAAAGGAATCAGTCAACCATGGATCTAATGTATGTATTACTTATGATTTCACTTATTCTATTAGCTTGTAGATTCTGGGTCTTTGGTGGAATATGTAATTTCTTGAGTAATCACATGCATCTGTTGAGGCAAACTGTGCAAAAGATGATCATCTTCTTTTACTAACTCGTGGTAGGGTCATCGTCTGCTTAGTTATAGCAACCAGGGTAACGTCAACTGCATATTTTGCACAAAATATTATTTTCTCTGTAGCCCGCAGCCTTATTTACATATATCTAGGAAGAAATTAAATGATATTTAGTTCTTTATGGGCTGTTATCTTGAGTGAACATGTCGGATATGATCCTTAGCAGTTAGATGAGTTTTGAACAGGTCCCACCAAGTTTGTTTTTAGATTTTTAAAATTGTGCAATGTGGATGCCTAATTTGTTACAAGCTTAGAAATTAGATAATCTGTTTCTTAATGGTACTATGAATTTTATTTTGCTGGTGGCATGTCGAATATGCTTTTGACATCATAATATATCCTAGAGACAGGTAAATTCATGAATATAGTCATGTTTCTAACTTCCGAACTTCTTTTTATTTTATTTTACTAGTGTCTCTTAATGGGCTGACTTGAATAAATCCCTTTAAAAAAAAATCAAATGTAGGGATTGCTGAAAGGGGGAAGCAAGAGACGAGTAACCCCTTTAAGTAGCATAAGCAGTTCTCTACCAGAAAATGCTGTTTGGAAGAAGGTTGCTGTTCACAGTAGCACTTCAAAGGAGAAAGAGTACTTTCAGGTTTGGACTACTATTACAGATGAACCTCTCTGCAAACTCTGCCAGCAACCATGCAAGTAGGTTTAATTCATGATTGTTGCAGTTATATCCTAAATTTATTCTTTCCTTTTCAGTGGTTCAAGTATTTAACCTTATTGATGCAGTGGAAAACTTGCAAGGAAGCCTGAGTACTTTGAAGATCTATTCTGTAATTTAAGTTGCTTTCAGGAGTATCGAATAAGAACTAGCCAAAGAGCCCTTCGTGACGTGAGTGCTTACATGATGTCTATAATCAAGTCAATGTGGTGCTTTGATAGAATTGTTGTGCACATGATCTCTGACGTACATTGATTGAACGCTTTCTAACTAAAAGCTTTGAACCCCCAGGAACTCTTTCAAGTAGAACATGGTGTATGTACTCAGTGCAAACTTGACTGTCATAAACTTGTAAAATGTATAAAGCCCTTGTCCACTGCGAGGAGGAAAGAATACATTGAGAACGTTGCTCCAAATTTGGCTAAACAAAAAAAGCTGTGAGTATCTGGTTCGATCTTGTACTTATTTTCATCATTTGTTCTGTTTGTAGATTTACTACATTTCTAATCTGTATTTGTTTTTAGTCTATAAGTCGTAGGCTAAGAAGCATGAATTAGATACGTCCACATGACACAACTTGTTGGCACAATACAAAAGTCTAAGATTATTGACATACAAACTAACATGATGCGACAAGAAGTGTTGTGTACATGTGTCCGATGTAAGGCCGACTAAACAATCAATATCCTTGCTGCATAGGTCACAACCATATGGGTATTTTGGAATTACGGCGGACGGCGGTTCAATGACTTGAATTATTTTTCTTATCTGCAAATGTTAATTCCAGGTGCGGAAAACAAATAGGAATGTTGATTTAGGCATCAATTTGATCATGAAGGAATGGAAAAATTATTAGGCTACCAGCGTTGAATTAGTTTGCGGACATCACTGATTATCAGTGTTCTAAAAATCGGTTTCATTATTCGTGCGGTCTAACACTGAATAATGATTAATCGGATTAATCAGAGATTAATCGGGGATTAATCGTTTTTGAAAAATTTAATATATTTAATTATATTTATATACAACTACATATGAATATATACAGTTAATTATTGAAAATGTCTAAATATTATACAAGACAGTATCTAGATGTGAAGTTATAAACCATGATATGATGAACAAAATAATATGAATAAATAGTAAAAAGAAGAAGTAAAAGAACTTATCTCTTCACATTAGTAATCTAAGATTTCAAATTTTGCAACATAAATATAAATCAAAGAACTTACTTGCAAAATAAGATAAATAAAAAAATTAGTCAGTTTATCAATCAAAATAATGAGCTTTAAAGAATGATGGAGAAAGGTTACTAAATAAGTTAATTTGAAAAATAATCAAAAATAATAAAACATAAGTATCACTTTATGCAAAATATACAATAATAAAATATCATAATTCATCTACTATTTAATAAATAACAGTTCATCTACTATTTTATAAAAGATCATTATCAAATCATCATCATCTCAATATAAACTACTTAGCGATCCAACACACACAAAGTGATAAGTTTTTCAAATAAAAAAAAATGAAATACCTAAATGATTAATCGGTGATTAAGCGAATTAATCTGGAATTAATCATTTTGGACTCTATTAATCGCTTTAGCGCATAATCAGAGCAATTAATGCAATATTAAGCGGGCTTCCACCGAATAGGATTAATCGGCCGATTAATCAGCCGATTAATCCGATTTTTAGAACATTGCTGATTATGATCATGGACATTTTAATTGTTATAAAGAAACATGTTCAAAACTTTTCAATTGAACATGTTTGATTTTGTAATGTCTCTTCGGTTCAAGTCCAGGATATGGTCTTTTTTTTCCCCCAAAAGAAAGAAACGCTTGAATTTTATAATTTATCATCTTGGTGTCTTCTGTGCTTGTTGTCTTTAGACTTCGTTAGTAATCTATATAAACTCGAGAAGAGTGAATTCAGGGAGTTGGCTTAATTTATATAAATAATATTATTTTTAATTTTCTTTAAGGAAAGCTAAAATGATTCATTTTTTTTTAAAAAAATCATCCGTGTGTTTGCCAGGTAGATGAGTGATGATACATATGGGATCTAAGTTTTATTTGCAAAACTTACTGTAACTATTTTTCTTTTCGTGCATCTGGCACAAAGCTGAAATGTCCAGGCTACAAGTTGAAATCTGCATTGAAGTTTATGCTAATATCACTGTTCTTTTTCAAACTTTGACATAAGAAAACAGAACATTATGATTAGCCGTCCAAGAAATCTAAAACTACAAGAAACACTAATGAAAGCTTTAAAAGTACATTCTATTAACCGTTGGTGCCATCACCCAAAATTCTGTTTCTACTTGTTAATTGTGTAAACTCCGGATCACACTAGATTGTCATTCCATGAGTTTTGTCAGGTTTGATAAACTCGTCTATGAACCGGTTGAAGGAAATGCTTGGCATGCGGACCATATAGTACCTGTCTATAAAGGAGGAGGTATGTAGAGTGTATGATCTAATTTTTGCTATAACTTTATGTTGTAAGGCTCATCATAAAACATTGGCAGGTGAATGTAGTCTAGAGAACATGAGGACTCTATGTGTGGTCTGTCATGCAGAGGTCACCCAAGCTCAACAGACAGAAAGGAAATTAGCGAAGCGAAGGGCAAAGGAACAACTGAAAACTGTTCTGAAGGAACTTCAAGATAGGGACCACATGGAGCGAAATGAATCCAATCTTGATGTAAGTAAGGAAAACATAAAAGTTTTTAATGATTAGTGTTTACTATTCCTTATTTCATTATAGCACTAGCTGTGTGCTGTCGCAACACACTATAAGTGGCTATGCTTAGAACCATATTGTACTGAACTCTTGCTCTAGGGGATTAAATACGTAGGGGTGAGAATGGGTCAGGCCGGGTCGGGCCGACATTGAACCAAATTGAACTGGGTGGGCTTTGGGCCAGCTCAAACTTGAACTGGGCATTAATTGACCCACCCAAATGGGCTTGGGGCCAGCCCATGGGCTATTAAATATTAAAAAAACTTTGGACCAAAAACTAACAAACATCCATAATGGCTGCTTGCAGATATCCAAATACTTGGAAATCAGCATAAATTGAAAAAAAAAATACAAATCCATCAGAGCATAAAGAGCAGAGATCAAAATTGGCATGTATTTAGACTATATAGCAAACGATATGAAGCATTCTTCATAATTAGGAACATTAGATCAGAAATAGTAGGTCCAAAATAATACTGCATACAACACTAAATATTCATAACAAAAAAACATCAGATCAAAGACTACTTATATCTAACTTTTGCATGTCAATATCCAGGTGCATGCACAAACTAGGACAAGCAGATTAATAACACAAATCATTAAGAACAAAACCCACATCAACTAAAGTTATAACATTAAGCAAAAACTTTCGATTAGGCATCACTTGCAGAGAATCAAAACAACCTGATGGCTGCACCATTCATCCTCAAGTCCAACCATGGTTCAAAGTCGCGTTCTCAGCCGCCGACTCGGCGGGCATTGAGACGCATCGGTCACGGTGTTTCGGATCGGTCTCAGGCGATACACGCAAAATACTAAATAGAAAGCTTAACAAATTCTGAAAAAATCACGATAAATCTTAAAAAAATATATAAACATCAATATTTATGTATCACATGTCCAAAACATATCACCTAGCCATTACACATGAAGTGAAAACATAACTATATGCGTCGTCCGTAGAAACATATCAAAATACATGCATAATATAGTAAATTGCACAAAATACATTCAAAAATACCTGCTAATGTAGTCATTTTCACATTGAATTACGATGAGACACAAAATCACCATTATCATCATTCCTTGCCATAAATATAGAAATCGAATATATAGCTTCCATAAGGATAATAGTATGTTTGTTGGTGAGATCCGATAGGCTGAGATGATTGATTAGAGGATTCAACATCAGAATAATATAGCGGTGGGGGTTGTAATATCACCTTAATGATGATAATACCCAAAATCTCGACATTCAGTGCTGCTAGAAGAATGTTCACCAATGCTAGAATAATCAGTGTTAGAATATTCACCATGATCATTATGTCTCTGTGGAGCACAATTATAAAATCCACCATAATGTTGGTGTAATGCCTCGTCTCGCTGGACACAGGGATGTCGCTGCGACGTACATACGCTAGGCAGAAGTACCCTCATGTATGTACGCTAAGCATCAGTACAAAGCAGTATTGTTAGAGGCGATCGAGGCGATGCGCCTCAGGCGCGAGGCGAAGCGAGGCGCAACAATGCGCCCCGCATCGCAGGCGAGGCGCGCAGGCAACGCGAGGCGCCGCCCTGAATGCGCCTCGCGTGCGCCTCGCGCGAGGCGCGAGGCGATCGCCTATATGCGCTTATTGTTTGTCGGGCATGTCAGATTACAACCCGCTAATTTTGCGGGTAAACCCGGCCCGCTTAAGTTAGATAAAAAGTAAAAATGAAAAAACTAACCTTTTTACTGCAGGCGAACCCGATTTAGGGTAGAGGCCCTTCCGTATTCGTCGCCGTCGCCTTCGTCACTATCGCCTCCGTTGTCGTCGCCAGGTAAGCACTCTCTCTCCACTACAGCCTTCTCTTTGTCCCTCTCTTTCAACTCTCTTTTGATCTCTCTCTCTCTTCTCTCTCAGAGACATATCTCTCATCTCTGAGAGAAGAGAGAGAGAGCTGGAGAGGAGAAAGAGATCAGGAGAGAGGAAAAACGAGAAAGAAACAAAGAGAGATAGATCTGTTTCTGATGCATTTTTAGTATAAATTTTTAGTGAATTTTTAGTGTAAATTTTTTAATGCATTTTTAGTGTGCATTTTTTAATATTTTAGAATACAAAAAAAAAAAGAATACATCTATAATCATGGGCCTCACTGAAGTATGTGCCTCACTGAATACATCCATAACACAGCAAGATAAAGAAAAGAATACATTCATACAAAAAAGAAATCCATAATATATCCATACATAGAAAAGAATACATTCATAATACATCCATACAAAAAGAAAAAATATGCGCCTCATTGAAGTGAGGCGATCGCCTCGCCTTGCGCCTTGCACTTTGTGTGCGCTGGATCCTTTGCGCCTCACACTGCGCCTCGCGCCTCGATAACACTGGTACATAGCAAGGGTCAGAGTACAGAAGTACAATGGTATTATACATTCCAACAAAAGGAATACACGAGTACAAGTTTATCAAAAAGTGTGATTTAATGTTTACATAAATATTACATCACGGGGGCGAGAGTCCAAAAATACAAAAGTATGATTTACAGGAGATGCTCACAAGCTGGCAAAAAAGGGGTCTCGCGAGCGGGACAAGAGGTGACAAGCTGGAGGAGGATCTACTGCTACTCTGCGAGCTCCGCGAGGAAAGCCAAGTCTCCAGTCGCCGGGTCCACTTCGTCTCTTGCTCTAGGGTCTGGACATGCAGGTTCAGAGTTGTCAGAAAATAACTTAGCGAAATATGCAAAATGAAACCAAATGGCGTGCATAGGCAGTCACACGTGTGCATCCAAGGTGACGTGGGTTCAGTCATGCGGCATAGATCATGCAAGTACAGACTAAACATAATCACAAGTAAAGAAGTAAATATAATGTAAGATGCACAAACCAAGAGAAAGCAAGTTATTTATTATAAGGACTCGTCTGATTTGTATGCCTCGGTATGCGTTCCATTCCACATACTTCCGCATACAGATCAGAGAGTAAGTTATTAGAAACTGATGGGGCTCAACAAACCCTGTTTAGAATGGGTTCTGTACATGCTCGGGACAACGACTTGGGAGTATTCGGTACTAAGCTGGAACGTTTCGCTGGGAACCGGGATTTGCTCGAACAAGAGTAGGGCGTCGCTGCATCCTGGAAATAGGCTCAGGGGCTCATAGCACACCCGGACAGGAATACCGAAGAGTAAGGGTGCCAGTACACCTCACGGGGACATCTGGTGGCCACTAGGTGACCCCCAAGTTTGTGGCCGCGTGACACGTTTATGGCCACCATAAACACAAGAACTATATTAGTAGCCATTAGTTTTTCATTCCGATGTAAGTTGTCTAATTATAATATTATTATATTAAGATACATGATAATCTAGTCACAGGGGATTAACAAGATCATGCAACAGGAGTAACCACTGGAAACATGAGTACAAGTTGGTTGGGTAATCAACAAATTATTAGTTAAGTCCCCGTAATGTGAAAACATGAGTCTCAATATAACAGGCAATACACATGGCGCTCAGAGACAAGACGAGACAGTACAAGGAGGTCCAGAGATGCAATACAGGGGTAAAAGTTCAAGAGTAACAAAAAACATGAGTTGTATCAAGATACTATATAAGAATAGATTAGAAATCAAGCTAGGCAGGGCTAAGCTGGGGCGAAGCTATAGCGTTGAGTATTGGCGAAACTAGCCACGTGCGAAGTTAGGCTTAGGCGAAGCCATCATATAACACAGCACTAGGTGCTAGACACTAGGATGCGACAAAGCCATTGCACAGCGAAGGTCGCACTTGGCGAAGCTCATGTGGCGAAGCTAACGCGTAACAGAGCCCTGCGTCTGGGCACATCGGCGCGCAACATCGCCACGCCTGGGCACGAGCGCCGGGGAGCTCGGGCACGGCGAGGCTATGAGAACCTGAAGGTTGAAAATCCAAAATGGATGGAGAACAACCCATTAGATTTCAACAAGCAAGCAAAAATTTAAGTGATCAAGCAACCAAATCCGAGTTATTCATGTACAAACAAGTGGATAACCACTAAGATTCAATAAGCAAGAAAAGGACTCGTCCAAGGCAAGTAGAAACACTCGCCTATAAAGTCCGACGAGTTTACAAGGGCAAAACTCTGACAGAGTTAACAAGCAAGGAAGTTAAAGACTTAGTCTTTCAAGCTCTTGGAGCTTAGGGGAGGAGAAGAAGAAGAGGAGAAATGAAAAGAGAGACTTCTCTCTTTAAAGAAATCGCTTTATATAAGGGTGGTTTCCCAAAACCATGGTATTCAAACCCATGGGTGGGTTGCCACGTGGCACAAGATCTAGAGATCTATCCAACAGCCAGCAATGGCTAGGATTAAGGAGAAGCCAATGGCTTAGATCTCTTGAGGGATGTAGAAACCATGAATGGTTAAGATTGAAGCGAGAGAACTAAGCCCAAATGGGCTAGAATTGGGCTAGGGCTAAATCCAAGAAAAAATTGAATTGAAATTAATTTCCAAAGAGAAAAAGAAGGTAATAAGGTAATAAAATAATAAATTGGCACGAAAAAATCGGGATACATATCTAGGTACGTATTCCGGGATCAGGGTGTTACAATCTATCCAACTTACAAAGATTTTGTCCTCAAAATTTCTATAAGGGTAGACGAACACGGAAGGACCTGGTTGGAAATAGCGAGACAAGGTGAAGGTGACACGGAAGGAGTACCAACTCAAGATGCAAATAGATGGGAATATTGTTCATGGATGACGTCCTCTCGCTCCCATGTCTCCCGGGAGTATGCCTGTTCTATGATACCAATACTAGCGAAATCTCCTGATTTTTCAAGATCTTGACACTCTGATCCAGGATGGCTATAGGTTGCTCTGTATATGACAAATCCGATTGCAATTATAATTCTATGTGATCCAATACATGGCTCTTATCTCTGGCATATTGCCTCAGCTCAGACTCGTGAAAGACATTGTGAACTCCTTCCAATGATGGAAACAACGCTAACCTATAGGCCACTTCCCCCACTTGTTCCAAGATCTCGAACGGGCTTATATATCTCAGGCTCAGCTTACCACGTACACAAATCTGATTACACCCTTGGTCGGAGATATCTCCAAAAACACGTGCTCGCCTGCTTTGAATACTAATGGTTTTCTATCCATATCTGCCCATTTATTCTCCCTGTCCCGTGCTGCTCGGAGATGCTTTCAGACGACTGACTTTATCCACTGTCTCAGTTATAACCTTTAGCCCTAGGTGTCTTCTTCTGACCTCGTCCCAACACAACGGGATTTGCACTTCTTGCTGTACAAGGATTCAAATGGCGCCATCTTGATGCTTGCCTGGTAGCTGTTGTTGTAAGAGAACTCCACTAAATGTAAATGATCCTCCCAAGATCCTTTGAAATATAACATACATGCCCTTAGCATGTCTTCAAGGATCTGAATTGTCTGCTCTGATTGCCCGTCTGTTTCTGGATGATAAGATGTACTAAATTCTAGACGGGTTTCCAGACATATTTGAAGGCTTTCTCGAAAGTGTGATCTGAATCTGGTGTCCCTGTCTGACACGGTGCTGACTGGAACCCAATGTAATCGGGCAATCTCAAGCATATACTTACGGGCCAACTGCTTCGTAGACTGCCCCACTCTGAATGGTATGAAGTGTGCCGACTTCGTGAGACGGTCTATGATCACACAAACTGCATTATTTCTCTTCGGATTATGGGGCAATGTTGTGACGAAGTTCATGGTAATATAGTCCCACTTTCATTCTAGTATCGGTAAAGGCTGAAGGAGTCTTGCGGATCTCAATGTTCTGCTTTCACTTAATGGTATACCAGACACTTTGCTACATACTATGCGATCTCCCTCTTCATCGCATTCCACAAAAAGTGTTGTTTCAGATCTTAATACATCTTAGTTCCCCATGGGTGTACTGAATACGTTGAATTGAGAGCCTCTTGCTAAAACCTTCTGTCGAACCTCCTCCTGAGGCACACAAATTCTGTTGCTGAAGTAGAGGGCGCCGTCTGAATGAATACACACATCAGTCTTAGTCCAGCCTTTACTTGTTTTCTAAATTTCTGCAACCTCGGATCTATATCTTGTGCTGCCTTGATCTCTTCCATCAGGGTTGGTTGGACCTGAAATGCCATCAACTGCCCTGACGCACTGGTCTTTCGTATCGTCATCAAATCCAATCGTATCATCTTCTTTAGTAGCCCTTTATGCTGAGTGAATTCCAGCACATATAAGCTTCAGGCTTCCTGCTCAGGGCATCGAGCACTACATCAACTTGCAAGGATGATACTGTAGATCCATATCATAATCGGCCATCAGCTCTGTCTTATATTCAATTCCTTCTGAGTGAAGATGTATTTGAGACTCTTGTAGTCGATGTGGATCAGCACTCGGTCTCCCAATAAATAGTGTTTCCATATTTTTAATGTGAAGTTCAGTGCGGCTGTTCTAGATCATGAGTTGGATAATTTTTCTCATGCAACTTCAATTGCCTGGATGCATATGCTATTTTATGACCTTGCTGCATCAACACACACCCTAATCCTCTCCCGGATGTGTCACTATAGATCACCATGCCTTCTGTTCCCTTGGGCGTCTTCAAAATTGGAGTCGCGATCAATTTATTCTTCAATTCATCGAAAATCGAACCATACTCCTCAGTGCATACATCTCTTTCCTGGTGAGCTTGGTTAATGGCACCACAATCTTGAAAAGTCCTGCACAAATCTTCTATAGTATCTGGCTAATTCAATGAAGCTCTTGATCTTTGTTACTGACTTCGGAACTGGTCAATTCTTCACCGCATGATCTTACTAGGATCCACTGAGATTCCTTCTCTCGAAACAATGTGTCCTAGGAATGCTATGTTCTCAAGCCAGAACTCACACTTACGTAGTTTGGCGTAAAGTTCTTGTCAAAGTGTATGCAACACAATTCTCAGATGTTCAACATGCTCTTTTTCGCTCTTGGAGTAGACTAGATTTTTTTCGGTGAAGACCACCACAAACTTGTCCAAGTAGAGCAAAAGGACGTGGTTCATCAAATCCATAAATACCGCTGGAGCATTGGTTACTCCAGAGGGCATAACCAAGAACTCGTAATGACTATAGCGAGTCCTAAATGTCTTCTTCTGGATGTCTTATTTCTTCACTTTTAACTGGTGATATCCTGATTGAAGGTCCAGCTTCGAGAATACTCGGGCTCCGTGAAGTTGATCAAAGAGGTCATCGATTCTCGGTAAAGGATACTTGTTCGTAATGGTGATCTTATTTAATTCCGTCAACACACAACCTCTTACTACTGTCTTTATTTGCTTGTAGCACTGGTGATCCCCAGGGTGAAGTGTTGAGTCTGATCAGACCTTTATCCAAATACTTTTGCAACTGTTCCTTCAGTATTGCTAACTTTGTAGGGGCCATTCTGTACAGTGCTTTAGAAATGGGGGTCGTTCCCAGAATAACATCTATAGAAAACTCTAGGACTCTATTAGGTGAAAGTCCAGGTTATTCTTCAAATACATCTGGAATCTCATCCCATACAGATGTTCTCTTCTTTCTGGCTTCTACGGTGGCACAATCCCCTCAGTTACTTTGTTCCGTGGACCTGCACTCCTCTGAATCGTGAATCGAAACTCTGACTGACGTGGAATTCTGAAAATTTTCTTCCGGTCCCTGCATTCAATCACTGCATGGTACTTGTTGAGCCACATCATCCCCAAGATTACGTCATAACTCCAGTGTCCAACACGAAGAAGTCTGCTTCTAATTTTCTGTCACATAACTCTACAGTGCGCACGCCTTGCAAATTCTATTAGTAGTAACTACCCTATTTTCCGTACAAATTTTCCACTGACTCCATGTTTACAACGGGCATGGAATGCAAAGCAACAAATCTATAGATACGAAACAATGTGATGCACCAGAGTCAAAGAGTGATAAGACAGAGATTGAGTGGATAAAGATTTTACTTGCTACCACTTCATATGATGCCTTGGCTTCCTCGATGGTCAAATGATAAGCCTTGCCTCTTCGACGTCCTGCTCCCGATCTAGCTCCTCCCTGAGCCTGGTTAAAAGCCTGTTGCTGCGTAGGTAGTGAAACTCCCCTTCCAACAGGTCCCAAGTTCTCTCACTGGTGGTGCTGGAAGTGCCAATGGTGCTGGTGTAACAAGTGCTAGTGGTGCTGGTGCGACATCCCTCATCCTCCTGGTCGGACAGCTACCCATCATATGGTCTCCGGATCCGCATGCTAACACAAACCATTAGCCAATTGGCAAGTGCATCGGATGTGACCGGGCTTTCGACAATACTCACACACTGCCTGCTAAGATTGAGATAAGGTCTGGAACGAACGCTTGGTTGGCGAGACACCCATGGTTCTGACAGGGACTCCCCTGTCCATCTGTTGTAATGGCCAGTTCGCTGGCCGGTTTTGCATCTGATTCTTGTTCTTCGTATCCAATCCTCGCTCTGTATCATGGGCTACAGTGAGGACTTGATAGTAGGTTTTCAGTTGTTGTGGTATAAGGAGCTTTGAATGTTCATCTTCAGACCCTGTTGAAATCTACTGGCCCGATTCCTTTTGTCAGCTACCATGTATTGCGCAAACTGGCTAAGCCTCAGGAATTCTGCGGCATACTCGTCAACCGACCGGTTCCACTGCTGTAGTCTGATAAACTGCTCTTCCGTTTCCTTCTTTACTGATGAGGAAAAGAATCTCTTGTAGAAATTTTTTGAGAATTGATCCTAGGAGATAGGATTATCCAGTCTCGCTTCCTCTGCCAACCACCAGGTTTTGGCCATATCCTTCAATTGTATCTTGGCCACATCTACCTGGTCCTTATCCGGAACCTCGTCTGCTTTCAAGAGGTCTGTGGTGTCTATCAACCACTGCTCAGCATCAAGCGGCTTCTCGGTACCAAAGAAAACTACCAGCTGCAATCTCTGTAAGTCAAAAACACTCCCTGGTCTCTGTTCCCTTGGCATTGTCAACAATCCTTCATACAGGAGCTCGGTCTACTGTTGCTGACTTTCCATCATTCCTTGAAGTATCCTCTTCATATCGGGATTCTCCCCACTTGTTCCATCACGAGAAGGACCAGCACCGGTACGATTATTCCTTCTATCCATGACTTGAGTTTATAAAAGATGAGATGGAGGAGGAGCTGGAAATAAATAAACGGGTAGAAGTTTCAGGATTCAAGGGATGAATTATCAAGAATGATCGATAACATTGTACTTGTGGTTTGAATGTATAACCATGACTCGTGCATTCCAGCTGCAAATTAATATCTCATCAATCTGCTGACTGGATCGTGTTGAATGTCAGAACCTAGGCCCTGATATCAATAAATAAAATTTAAATCAACTAAATTAACTAGATCATATCTACTTAAATTAAATTAACTTATTATTTATATACTAAATTAATTAAATTAACTAAATTACTAAATTAGCTAAATTAACTAGGTCATATCTATTTAAAATAATTTAACTTTATATTTTATTTACTAAATTAACTTAAATTACTAAATTAACTACTTTAATTATTAAATTTTAATTAACTTCCAAATTAACTAACTTAAATTGATTATTAAAGAGAGGTGGGGAAGACAGGGATTGGGGGGAGATGGAGAGAGGGAGACAGAGAGACTGGAAGATAGAGAGGTCGGGAGTGAGAAAGAGAGAGACTGGGAGAAAGATTTACCTGAAGGGAGAGATCGATGGCGACGACGGTCTCGCCGACGAAGGAAGAGGCGAACAGTGACGAAGAGTCGGCGACAGGGGCTCACGAGCGAAGGCGAAGGAAGAAAGGAAGACGAGCTCAGATCTGGGCTTTTTCCCCCTTGTTTAATCGCCGAAGCTTCAGGGGTTCACTGTTTCTGTGATCGACTCGGGGCCGATTCGGTCGAGTCGACCCGAGTCGTATTGGTATCGGCCGATTCGAACAATTCCGAGTCGAGGCCGAGTCGGTCAAAAAATGACGCCAATGCCATCTCGTGTCTCGGTATCGTCACGGCGCCCGCCGAGTTGAAGACGAGTTGGTCGAGTCATCTTCAACTCGGCCTATTCTTCGAACCCTGAGCCCAACCCTTGCCTTAAAAATACCTCATCTCATACAAGTAAGCTCTCATACTTCCAAACCTTACAATTCACATGTTTACACAGAGGAAACCCATTGACAAATCGATACAACTTATTTGAAGCAAGATTGGAATTCCTCCAAAGGACAAGGGGAAACAAATAAACAAGATAGCTTGGAAACCATCTACAACATAGAGTCCAACGTGCTGACCAACCTTTCCTTCCATCCTCGCCAATTCAAGCACCCAAACACCCAATGCAAAGAAAAGAAGTAGCATCAAACCAAAAAATGCAAATCGGTTTATTTGATGGATCTGAGCTCCATCACTTTGCAAAGAAGCATACAATGGTACTGCTACTGCTGGGTCCGTCTCCATACATGCATACATGCGTCCTTCCCGGAGCTCGCTACACTATTCTCATCGCTGAAAGCCAATCCAGAAACCCCTCCCAAGTGAGCTCACCACACAATCATTTGCAAAATATTCAATAGTAATAGAGATAGAAAATTCTAATTAGATAAAGAGAATGACAAGAGAATAAGAATTACATCACCAAATTTTCTCGAAATTCATTCAGCTAAGCATTCATATAACATGAATACTTAACGAACGAGTCTTTGTAACCACTAAGTTTATTTTTTACTTTCCAAATGTTCATCAAATTCAAAACATGTTACCACTCACAAATGCATTACACTACTTCTGAAAACTTTCAAGTACGATAAACACTTTTCTCTTCTTCTTTTTTTTCCCTTCTTGAGAGTACCATAAGTTTTCTTGCTAAATTGTTGAGAGCAATAATTAACCAAATTGAAGAAAGTATCTAAGAAATAGTTTGCCAAAAACAGAAAGAAAAACTAGAATTCTCCTGAACTTCTTCGAATGCTTGTTCAATCCCTTGAACATCAATCTCTGCAGAAATCTCCTTCAAAAAAATAAAGGAAAAAGGAAAATCAGTCTTTGCAAAAAATAACACTAAAAAGGTAAAAGAAAAAAATATCTGAAGTTCTAATTTTCATGTTCTTGGATAGAATCAATGAATCGTTCAAATTCAATGGACTGAGGAAGAAAAATATTCGTTTTCTTTCGCTCAATCCCTCCAAAGAAAACCCAATGATTTTCTCAAATGGCACAAAAATTTATTCACACCCTTAAACCTAAAAAGACTCAGTCTTATCAAATGGCACCAAAGTATATTCTGTTTTTTTAAGGGTAATTATCAATAAAATAAAAAAATAGCTAAATGTAGTAAAAAATCTATCAAAATAACAACCAAATACCTGGGCTATACATGTGCTATGATCATTATGTGCCTTTGATGGATCAAGATATTGAGATCTCCCAAATGCTCCTGCGATTGAAAAGAGCCAGCTAAAATCATCAAAAAAAATGAAGATGTGAAAGTCATAATTGTATGAGAAATTGATTGAAGTCATTAAAGCACTAAATACAATGAGGAGATGAAAAGAAGCAAATTGGACCTCCTAATCATTATGGAGGACTGGGGTCTGAAATCAAAGATGAAAAGAAGCAAACTTGGACTCTGGAAGCATTGTGGAAGAGTGAGACATGAAAACAAGGACGAAGAAATGCAAAATTGGACCTTCAACCATTATGGGGAGTAAGGTCTGAAATCGAGTGAGAGTAGGGAGAGAAAAGCTTACCCTTGAGGAGCCGCGGAACTTCTTGACGGCAGTGAGGTCGTGCTGGATGTCGAGGAGGCCACTGGATCGAGATTTGTAGACGATCTCGTCGAGAGGAGTAGTGCTTGACGAAGTCTGACGGGGTGCCGAAGGGGACGTAGCAGTCAGAGAAGGGGTGGGCGGCGACAAGGCTGGTGTGGTTGAGGCAGGCTGCCTCCTCGCTGATGTTCTCGTCGGCGGGGTGGCAGTGCTTGGCGAACTTGAGGGCGTCAGACTCAGTCGGGGAGCAGGAGATTTTGGGGAAGAGATTGGTGTCATCGATTTGGGGATGACGAGAGCGAGAGGGGGGCTTGTCGTTTGGTTGGGGGGGGGGGGGGGGGGGGGATAGAGAGAAGGAGAGATTTTACGGGATAGAGAGGAGAGATTTTACTCTAAGTTGCCCTAAGTGGATCTGACTATGGGCGGGTTTCGGGCTAAATGGGCGGGTTGTGGGTAATGCCCAAATTTGACCAGAAAAAATTTCCGGTGAAATTGACATGCCTAAGTGGGGAGCTAAATTATCTGGGCGGGGCTCCAGCCCGAATGGGCCGCGGGCTACCTGCCCGATTCTCACCCTAGAAACACCATAAATGTGTATTTATAGGATGTTAACCTTTTATATCAGAGGTAATAGAGATTGTTGAGTTCATGTGTTTTTATCAGTTTATAGTCTTGATGCCTTGTGCTCCTAGTTTAGGACAAGATCTGTTCACTTGTTTTGCAACTTTTTTACCTATGGTTTCAACAACAACATAACTTTTGCCTGAGAAGATTTTCTGAATGGAAGCTCTAATCAAATGGCAAATAGGGACCCTTTTGCCCAGATAAGATTTTTCTCTAGAGAAGCTGTAATTTCCACTTGTTCTCTCACTATGCTAGTATTTGGCACGTGCAATGCACGTGAACATCTGTAGTTTTGAGTTGGAAAATTGAATAATGGCATGGGTCCCTTGCAGAGAGGCCACACCTTTATTTCATCAAGAGTCTGGCTTCATTTCGTCTGTCAAGCAAGCCTCTCGCATTATATAGGAGAGATGACATTCCAGAGTGTTTCCTGAGAGAAAAACTTGTTATAATATAACCTGTTCATTTTGCTCCAATAGGAGAAGGTTGTTAACTCTGACCTGGGATCTTCAAATGTTGTGTAGGGAAAAAGAGAGGAAGATCTGCGAGTGGAAGCAGCTGAAGATGATCTGGTACTTGTGGAAGTTCCCGGCAGTTCCTACTCGATAACAGAAAGCTAGTAACTGCTCTGCTTTCTTGTTCTATAGTTGTATGATGTTGGTATGTGTAATGATTCATTTTTTCATTCTCTCTCTTTTTTGTCAGTGGTTCTGGTGGAGAGAGCTGTATATCTGTATAATACATTTCATTATCAAAGTTAATGTTATATGGCTTTGGTTGCCAAAATTTTGATGCGCCAGTTTTTCCTTGAGACACAGAACCTGGTGTAGCTTTTGTAAATGTTTTATGTTGAATAAAAACAAAACTTTTGGTCGGATTTTTCATTCAACCAAGCTCCAATGGATGAAATTACAAATTATATCTAAGTTGCAAAATGTGACTTGTTGCAGATTTTGCTATGTCATTTGTTAAAGCATTGAAACAGGCAAAAAAAACCCTGTTTGCATAACACGCTCCCTTGCTATGCTCTTTTCTTGTAACTAAAGGGTTTTTTTTTTTTTTTGGTCATTTGTTAAAGCTTAAGTTTTTTTTTATTGTTAAATATCTGACAAGATGTAAATCATGGTGGATCACTAAACTGGTTTTAGGTTATGTATTGCAAAAAAAATTATGTATTGTGTAGAGTTTATTTTATACTGCTTGATGCTGCCATCTTCCAAATCTACACGAGGCAATTTCCTCTGTTTGTGAGAGGCAACAAGAGCGTGAGAGAGAGAGAGAGAGAGAGAGAGAGAGAGAGAGAGAGAGAGAGAGAGAGAGACATTGATGAAAATTGACAGGCTAGTGGGGTAGGGTTATGTGCAAGTTCAAAGGTCAAACCGAATCCGAACACGATGCAGATTGTCAACAAATTTACTATCTAAATTAAAAGGTCGCAAATATTTTTTTTTATATTTTATTTTAACTTATTTATTCTTTGATTGCTTGATGCGTTAAATACGTGTTGATAGTTATTGATAAGATCTCTCGCTTAAGTTGTATCTAAAATTTATAATAAATAAAATACTGAAAGTAGTATCGTTAATAGATTCTACATGTTTGGATTATGCTTGTAGATTTGTGGCTACTAACATGTTTTAGCTAATAGTTTTCTTATAAACCTATTTTCATAAATTATCTAATATAATTAAGGAAAAATTCGCTTCAGCCACTTACTTTCCTTCATAATTAGGAAAAAAAAACTCACCCCCTATTTTTGTTCGCTACAGTCTCATCCACGTCAGCATAAATTGATTCCTCCCAGCTACCAGTTCTTTATATATTTTCATTTCCTCTTTTACTCCTCACATCGCCCCCCACATTGTCCCTGACCTCAGCAGAGAGTAATTCGCAGAACGACCTTCGCGGTAAGGTCGATGCAGGGCCCCCCCCCCCCCCCGATGTCACAGGGGGCTTAGCCCTCGGAATTTTTTTTTGGATCTACTTTTTGCAGATCTCGTTTGCTCGTGCTCCCGAAGATTTTTATTTGTGTTTGTGATCGATGTGGTATTTAGATCTGGAAAACATTGGGGATCATTCGATGTCGGTGAACGAAAATCTGTTGATAATGACGATGCTGATATGAGGACTATGACTCATGATCGCAGTCCTCTGTGACAGAGGACTGCGACTATAGTCGTAATCCTCTATTAGAAGACTGCGACTATAATCGAAGTCCTTTTATTAATTAATAATTAGGGCATTTTGCGAGGGCTGCGATCATCATTGTCGCAGTTCCAATACAGAATGAAAAATTGTTTTTTTTGTGAGGCATGATCGCAGTCTTATAAAGACTTAGAATCATGACATTTTTGTGAGAACTGCGATTATGATCGAAGTCTTAATAAAGAAGACTGAGATCATGATTGCAGTGCTATAAAGACTCAGAAACATGACATTTTTTGTGAAGACTGCGATTATGATGGCAGTCCTAATAAGACTCAGAAATAGGGCATTTCTGTGATACTGCGAGATGCATTTAAGTCTTTTTCATCGCGCGCGCCCTTCCTTTAAAAAAGGTGACTGAAGTGAATTAAATTTTGTGAGTGAGTTTTTTCTTAACTACGATTTGACATAGATGGCTGAAAAGAAATCCCTCCATAATTAACTTGTTTTCACATATTTTTATCTTTGAGAGCCTTTACCAGTTCCCTCGCTGCAATAAAAAAGAATGACATTAGCGACTAATTATAAAGTGGCAAGTTGTATCATAATTATCGCAACAAACATATATAATTGTGGCATTTAATTGTTCGTAAAGAGCAAAAGTGAAATATTGAATATGTCTATTACATCTCAAATAATGGTAATTGGACTATTTTTACTGAATTACAGCTGGACTCAAAGAAAATAATACATGCAGCTAACCCATCGTGCATTACACACATAACTCTTTAAGATATGATTTCACATCACGCTCTCTCTTGAGTCTATTTTTAGACTAAAAAGTATAAGACCAAATAGAATAGTTCATTGGGTCTCTAAAATATTTGCTTTAAAATACATATATTTATTGTAACTCCAAGTATAGAGGCATTCATTAGCTATCGCTACCTGACATATTTATTGAACTCCATGCGTCTCCACTCTTTTGTTTTTAAAAGTGTTTTGGTTATGGAAGTCATTTTTAGTGAGATTAGGTGTCTTAACAGGAAAATGAAGTTGTCAAAACAGGACAAGACTTTCAAAAAAAAAAAAAAAAAAATAATAATTGGATCGGTTGAAACATAAACAAACCAAAAAAAAAAAACACTTTGAGGCTCGCTATTCTTTCATTTCTTTTGTTAATTCTAATTCGGACACAAGGAACAAAAGCCTCGAGCGAAGGTTCAGCCAGTGAGAGAGCCACACTTGAGCATGGGATACATTATGGCCCCACCTTCCTCCTCTTCCGACACCTCTACGGTAGATGTTGGGTTTGTGTCTCATATTCGATTTTGCATCAAATATGGGCTCTGGACCAGGTGGGCTTTTGGCCAGGATTATTTGGTGATGCGATCTATTACTAAATAATGGATCGTAGTAAGATTTCCTTTGTAGCACTATATATAATGTCTCATACGCTAGATAGAGATGACTTTGAAAAAGATGTGAGATGGGAAAGAGATGTGAGGTAGAGAGATAGTCGGTTATCTGTAAACTTATATAATTCCTCTTTTTATAGTGATCTAATATATTTATGCTCCGTGAATGTGGGCAGAGGTTGAATGGTCAAATCATGTAAATCTGGTGTTCTTCTTCTTGTGTTTGTGAGATTATTAATTTCACTGTGTGTTGAGATTGTCTTTGAGGTTTTTAATCCCTAACAAGTGGCAGCAAAGCTAATAGAGTTCACTCAATTTTAAGAGCGCAAGATGGAGGAGGAGATGTCGAGTCGGTGGTGACCGGTAGAGGCATCAAGGTGTAAAAGAAAAAAATGTTTCGAATCTAAAATCTGAATCATATGGGCAAGGTGGCCACACTATTACATAAATGAGTTTTCACGGCGGTTTAAAATCACCGTTAAAAAGTAATGATGACGGTTCAAAAACCGTCGTCATCTGGATGACATTAAAAGTCTAAAAAATTTTACAGTGATTTTAGCGCGCCGTCATATCAAAGATTTCACGATGATTTTATTGAGAACCGCCGTTAAAGCCCAGTTAAATCTTAAAAAAAGTTCGTAGTAAATAACCACGCGCCCAATTGTCTCCCCCATTATCTTCTTCCTCTCACTCTCCTCATCATCTTCCTCCTCTCACTCTCCACAATCAACCCCTCATGTTCCCCACCCCTCGACGTCCAATTCTCTCTCTCTCTCTCCCCAAGCCAATTTCAGTCTAATACAAGGAAACAATTCACCCCAAAATTCCAATAAAAGTTAGTATCTATTGAGCACCTTTCGGTTTTGCTATAATTTGTTTATGCCGAGAGAGAAGAGACCGAGAGTTGCGCTTGGAAAAATCTGAGAAAAAATAGCTTCTTAATTTTGCTTACAAGTTGGAGAAATTCAAACAAGTAAACATAATGCTTCTTAGTTGGGAAAATTCAAAAAAAAAAAAAAAAAAACCTCAAAAGCAAGCTCGTTGTTGCTCTTTCGGAGCTCAATAGACCTCGTAGTTGCTCATGTCCGCTCGTAGTCGCTCGAGAGGCACTGTCGCTCTCTCCCCGCTAGTATTGCTCGCTATTGCTGAAGGAAGAGGTAGCTCGAATTAGGCATCGAATTGAGCCTTAATTCGATCTGCATTGCAATTGGTTTCAGCAATTTCTATTTCATCTGCCTCGTGATCGGCAAGGTGAGGGCAGGGGGCATCGACGAGGGGAGAGAACGAGTTCGCAAGGCAGATCGGCGAGGGAAGAGCACGGGGGCGTCGGCGAGGGGAAGGCAGCATGTGTTGGCCAAAGGTCCATCACTCTAGTTTTGATGATGATTAACTTATATAGTTATAATACTAATGATCTTGTGTTATTTAAGTTTCAGATATTAATCAAGATCTTAGTTCGGTGTCTAGCTTCTTCAAAATATTCAAAGTCAAGTTTGAAGCTAACACGTGTTGATTCAAGAGCTCAAGTATAAAGATCACATCAAGTACTCAAAAAGGAGTCAAGTCCGAAAGAATTAAGTTTTGATTGAGTCATGATAAGGAGAAAGATCATATCAAGAAGTCAGACCCTAATTTGTAAAGATGTTTAGATTTTTGTAAAGTTTAGATTAGACTTGATTGCTCAAGTTTATACACAAACAAGTTTGATATTAGTTTTTAAAGAACAAAAATTTTCGATTTCGTTTAACTAAGTTTGTGTTTTGATTTTGTAAAACAAAATTTTCAAAAACATGTTCATATTGTTTTATATGTGTATTGGATATTATCCATGCACATTGATGCTTTAAATGAGTTTGAGAAATTTTTTTTGTATTTATATAAGTTTTGAAAAAAACTTATCTTTCAATTTAAAGTTTATTGTTTTAGAAAATATAGTTTTTATTTTAAAAATTATATTTCATATCTCAAAAAGAAGTTACATGTTTGTAACGTGTGTTGTTTTTTAATTTCACATATTTGTACTCTAAAGTATTTACATGAACTTATTTTTGTGAATTTTTAGAACTTTAGTTTTTTTTAAAGGATTTTTAAAATTACAAAAAAAAAAGTTTTTGGCCTAGGCCGGTCGATCAGGCGGTCGACTGGTGGTGTGACAAGCCACTGGCTTGTGTACACGGTCGATCGGGAGGTCAATCGAACATGCACAAAAGCATTGGCTTGTGCACGTGGCTGACCGTTGGCCAGTTGAGCTGGTCAGTCGACCGGCAGTTGTGCAGAGCAGAAAAGTCTGCTCTGGACAGTCGACTAGGCAGTCGATCGCTGGCTCCAACTGCTATTTTTCTAGTCGTTGATAGTCGACTGGGTGGTCGACCGCACTGTTGTCAAAAGCAACAGTTTGCCTCTAACGACTATATTTTAATTTTTTAGTTTTTGTTTTATTCTCAAAGGGTTAAATCTTACTTCATTTTGAGTTTAATCATTGTTTTAATGACTGAAATTAGTCTCTAATAGTCTCATCCTATTCCCTGTGAATAAGACCTAGAAAATTTATAACCAAGTTTTTAAATTTTCAAAATTCAAAAATCAACAATTAATTTTTAAGTTTTTGAAAAAGATTTGAAAAATCAAGAAAACAAGTTATTGAGAAAAATCAGTTTTTGTGCTACATATTCTTACATCTTCAAAGAAGTTTTCTCACTAGTTTTTCTTAAGCTTCCACTTTCAAAACTCTAAGATTTTCCTCACACAAGCTCGCGCCAATCTTTTCTATCTACTATATAGAAGTCTTGTTTGAAAGATTTCATTGTTTGTGATCGAGGAGATTAATCACCAAGTGTTCTATATTGTATTTGAAGTGGTTGGAGATTACGACCTCGGAGTGAGCTTGCGGGCTCGTGTTGTAGGTGTTGCGGCACCGAGTAAGGGACTTGCGAGTCTAAGAGTTCTTGAGGGAACTTGCGCTATTGAGTGATCTTACATGATCATGTATAGTGAAATCATTCATTGCGGTGAATGCGAGGACATAGAGCAAGTGGCTCGAACCTCGAAATAATTCTTCCGTGTTTGCGATTGCTCATCACTCTCTTTCTATCAGCTCAACTCAACGTAACTCACTCTAGTTTATATCTTACTTGCTATTAATTACTCATCTTTATGTACTTGATATTGTTTCATATGCTTAAACTAGTTTGAACCAAAAAAAAAAAATTAAGCACCTCAACTGTTATTAAAGAAGAATCTTGAGGAGAAGTTTTAGAGACCTTCACCAGAAATTCAGCTTCACTTCTTGGTCTATATATTTGTGTGTTAGTTTTTGTTAGTCTAATTTTTTAATTTCACATTTGATTAGCACATTATCTATTCACCCCCCTCTAAGTGATTTACAGCGTGAGCGTCATCGAAATCCCATCATCGCAAACTCTTGTGGGGTGTCGTTGCTCCATGTCGAGACCCCATTATCGCGGCTTCCTGCGGGTGTCATTGCTTCTACGGGTTGGGGTTTGAGGGGGTTTGCCTGATGGTGAAACTAATCAAGAGGAAGGAGGAAGGAGAACATGATGTGGGATTTTTTGTGGTGATGGGATTTTTGATGGGATTTATGAAGGATTGAGACCTTGAGGGGCTATGAGAAAATGGGTAATTTGAAGTCAGGCTGTGAGAAATGAGGGAGAGAGGAGATTGATGGAATTTGAAGTGATGATGAGAGAAAGAGTAAAAAAAAGTTGGGTTTTTTTGGAGGATCAATGACGTGGACGGCTGTGATATTTTAGCTTTAGGAAAAGAGGATCGGCGATGTGGACGGCGGGAGCGCTTTTATAGCTTTTATGATAGTTCTTCAAAGAACTACCGTGAAAGATCAAAAATGTATTTTTCAACAAATTTTAAAATTGTCACAGCCTGAGACTTCTCATTTTGATGGGACCTCGTTGCATGGCAGATTCGTTGCTACTACCTTCCCCAGAAGATGGAGAACCTCTTGCAGGAGAGGGTGCAGCATGTTGAGGAAATGGTGGTGTAGCGACTGGTGGAACCTCCTGTTAGGGCTCCATCAAGTTCATCCACCACAAGTTGCTCTTTGACATTCTCTTTATTGCTCTATTTCATACTTTTTCTTTATTAAGATGACATCTCTACTAATCACTAGTTTCTTAGTTAGTAGGTTATAGAACTTATGTTTTGACTCCTCACTATATCCGATGAAGATGCATTTTCACCGTGATCACTGAGCGTCTTTCTTTTGACTTCTGGTACTTAAGCATATGCAACAAACCCAAAAATTCTTAGGTGTGCCACACTGGGCGTGTAACCGCTCCTTGCCTCTTAAAGAGTCTTATCCTTCACTTGCTTCGTAGAACACCGGTTTAGCAAGTAAGTTGAACACACAACAGCTTCCGCCAAAACTACTTCGGCAGTCTTTTTTCTTTTAGCATGGCTCTTGTCATGTTAAGAATAATTAGTTCTTTCTTTCGCGATGTCATTTTGCTGTGGTGTGTGGGCAGTAGTAAACTGCCTTATTATGCCTTGCTCCCTATAATATTTTTGAAACAGATTTGTGGTGTACTCATCACCTCGATCAGATCAGAGAGTTATTAGCTTATGGCCGCTTTCCAATTCAATAAAGGCTTTAAAATGCTTGAAGTTAGCAAAGGCAACAGATTTTTCTTTGAGAATATACAACCACAACTTTTTACTAAAATCATCAATGAAGATAATAAAATATTTATTACCTCCTAAAGACATTGGATCTATTGGTTCACATATGTCGGTGTGAATAAGTTGCAAAGGTGTCTCCGCTCTCCACGACCTTCCACTGGGAAAAAGAAGTCGTGCTTGCTTTCCAATTATGCAAACTTCACAAGTATGATTCGGTGGATCGATTATTGGTAAGCTTGTACCATGCCGGCTGTGGATAGTAACTTCAGGCCGTTGAAGTTTAGATGGCCGAAGCGAAGATGCCATCTCCAGGACTCATTCTCCATGAATCCTTGAAAACACTTCTCATTTTCGTGTTTAGATGCAAGAGAAACATACGGTTTCTTGTCATCTTAACACAAGCAATGAGGCCTCCTTTTGTATTTTTCAACAAAAAATTTTGTTCTCCATATGTACTTTGTATCCTTTTCTGAGTAATTGACCGATGCTGAGAATATTACTATTCATGTTAGGAATAAAATAACGAAAATATACTCGGGCTTACCATCCTTTTGGTAGATTTTAATCTTCCCTTTTCCTTCAACGGGGAGTTTTGAAGAATCTCCCAAGCTCACACTTCCATGGACTCCTTCTGTGAGTTCCATGAAAAGTTCTTTCTTCCTGCACATGTAGTTGCTAGCACTCGAGTCAAAGTACCAAACATCATTCTGAATACTTGAATCATCATGAGTAAGAAGAAGAGTAGAGTTATTACCAAAATCATTTGTTGCTTCGGCGCAATTGGTAAGAGTGCCGGCAATCTGAGGAATAGTGTCCAAATTTTGACAGTTGTGACATTGGACGTTCTTGGTGTTTCCACATCTAGATGTACATCGTCCCCGATTGCTTCATCCTCGACCTTTGAAGCTTTGGACCTCCACTTGATTTGAGTGGCTCATTGTTGGGGACCACATCCTCTGCCTCTGCCTCGACCACGACCTCTGTTATGCGAGCCTCGTTCATTTAGAGTCAGCTTTGACTCTAATGTATGTTCTAAAACTATAGAACTAGTCTTCTTTTGTATGTGTTGCTCATAATCTTGGGGAGATCCCAAAATCTCTTCTATTGAAATCTCCAAATTCTTCGACTCACCACATGCTCGAACTTTGATGTAAGAGATTTGAGCAATTTCTCCATCACTCGGATGTTCGCCATCTTCTCTCCATTTCTCCTTATTTTATTCACAATTAGAAGTAATTGTGAATAATAATCAGAGATTTTTTCTCCATCTTTCATTTGAGTGGCTTCAAGATTGTCCCTCAAAGTTTGAAGTTGAATTCGCTTCACTCGCTCGAGATGGTAGCAAGGATTTCTCATGCGTTCTTACTCAACGTTGCTTCGGCAACTCTCTCGAAGGTAGACTCATCCAACCCTTGATAGAGTAGAAAATGAGTTTTATTATCCTCCTTTTTGTTAATCTCCATATTTCTCATAATTTTACCTTTTTTCTTTTTTTTATTTAGTTCTATTTTTTTATTTTTGTTTTATTTTGTTAATTCTAATAACTACTTATTCTTATTCTTTCTTTTCCCTTTTTATAGACTCTTTTTTTCTTTCTCTAATTCTTTCTTTTTTATTTCTAATTTTTTAACATTTTATTTTATTTTTTCTTATTTTATGATTTTATACTATTTTGTATTTCATTTTTTTTACCTTTTCATTCTTTTCTAGATTCTTTTTTCTTTTAAAGTTACTTTTCATTTATTTCTTTGATCACTCTTTCATTTCCTCCTAGATTTTAATTTTTTTATTGCATTTTGCTTTTATGTTTCCCCATAAAAATTTTCTAGATTCCTTTGCAATTCTATTTTACATATTTTAAAAATTATTTCTTTGTTCTTTTGTTTAGATGATTTCTTATGTTTTATTTGTTTCCTTTTCTTTGCTCTATATTTTTGCTTTTCTTTTTCAATTATCTCTATTAAGGGATTTTGGTACAACCACCTATGTTAAACCGTAATTAGGAAAAAAATTCATGTGCATATTTTTTTCGCTTGGACCGCCTCTTTTTTGGACCAACACGTGTGCCCATGTGCACGTGTGCCAAGCGCTGACGCGCTTCTCAGTGGGAAAAGACAAAAATGCCCCCGAGTAATTGCTTCGAAAAAAGAACACGGCGTCGAAAATGCGGACTGCTGGTATACAAAGGTCGTAGCCCCCACAAAAATGCCCTATTTCTGAGTCTTTATTAAAATTGCGACCATGATCTCAGTCTTCACAAAAATGTCATGTTTCTGAGTCTTTATTATGACTGCGATCATGATTGCAATCCTCTTTATTAGGACTGAGATCATAAACGCGATCCTCACAAAAATGCCTTGATCTATAGTCTTTATGAGCACTGTAACTATAACACAGTCCTCACAAAAACGTCATATTTTTGACTCTTTATTGGAATTGCGGTCATGATCGCGGTCCTCACAAAAGCCATAGTAGCAGCGCTCTCAAAGAAAAAAAAAAAACTATTCTCAGTCGCAGTATTTTATCCAAAAATGAGACTACAACCCCTTCTTCAAGCTTTCGAACAAAAAAAATCACCAAAACTTTTGTTTTTTAATAAAAGACAATAATAAACACTAATCAATTCTTTTTGCCTTTTTACATAAAAATGGCACCAATAGTAATGATCAATATACAATTCAAGTCCCCCAGTTCATGGATCTGACTCTCTCCCTGTTATGTGATCGATTCTATTTGCTCATAAAACAGCACAGAACAATAAAAAATAGACACAAAAGATATTTATTGTTTTTTAAAATATAGAATAGTCTAATACATTAAACGCAAGGAACTTGAGTAACAATTAGATTCTTGTGAATATAACTTCAAAAGGAGAGAATTACGGTGAAAATAGACACACATTGATGACTATGATTTAGTAAAATTCCAGTTAATTTTTTTTTCCCTTGCCAATCATGTACTTGAGATTTCTTTTGATAATTATTGTGATTATAGTGAATTCCACAATTTTTTTTCCACACTCTTAAATTTCAATCTTTACCGTGCCATTTATAATTTTCCTCTCCTCTCTCTCTCTCTCTCCCCCCTCTAACTCTCGTCTCGGCCGCTTTGTTGGTCGGTTTTTATCATCCATAGAGCGATATCCTTAGTGTCCTTTCACACGTGCATCGCACGTGCTCAGAAAAAAAAATCAGTAGAAATGTTATTACGCTCTCTTTGTTTCAGGGAGGAAAATCGAAAGCATGGAGCGTTTGAATGCTCCTTCCCTCTCGTCACTCTCCCTCTCCTCCGCCGCCGCTTCTTCAGGCACCGTTCCTCTTTCTCACCTAAACCCTAACCCTAATCCTAAAATTCACTCACTAGCCCAAAGATTTCACCTTTAATACTTAGAAACACGACCTTTTATCCTTGCAATTCTCACCTTAAATGCTGTTTTTAAGCACGAATAGTCGTCAAAATCCCTCCTTTTTCTTTTTCTTTCTATGTAGCTTCGCTCATTATCAATCATTTTAGCATCATGAACTTAAAAAAAAAAAAGTAAATAAAGGAACTATTACAGGATAAAAGTATGGGAGTTGAAGTGAACATTTCATGGAATCGAAGGGTTTGAATCTTGAAGTTGAAATCCTCTCTCACAATCCGTCAACCTTAGCCATGGTTTTAAAGCTTAACCTCCTCCACGAATTCTCACATAACCTGTTTGGCAAGGTCAGGATATTTCTCATTCCGTGCCTGTGCGGGTTGAGGTTTTCAGGACCTCATAATCTTTCTCACTGCACCTGTTTCTTTGAGTCAGTACTCCTGTCTGTCAGATATGTTGCACAGACACGGCAATGTTGAAATGGACACGACGCGTGGATACGTGACAAATTTTTAAAATCACAGACGACGCTTGTGTCCAACACACATGTCGTACACGTTTCGGATACGACACGGCTCCATGACAGAAGTGTGCGTGCTACATAGCCTATCAGCTATCAGCCGGCATAGGTGGGGGTCTTCAAGGGCCACATAATCTTCAAATGGCAAGAACTTGCACCCAGCTTCGCATATGTCATAACCCTCGCGCTATTCAGAAAATGTGAAGTTTAAACAATTACTTGCTCTTGAACAACCCACAGGCATTTGCATGGTAAGTTGTATGGTAGGTCAAAGAGAGCATGGCAGCAGTACTGGTGGCTTCATTGATGTCAATATGACAGACATTTGCAGGGCACGGTTCCTTGGTTAGCTTCTCAGCACTCCAAACATCAAACATGAAATCGGGCGAAGTTACAGCTTTGTCAATATGGTTATAACTGACAGCCGAATTCCATGATCATCTTCTCAGATAGTCTGAAACTTGTAGTGTCATGAAATTAAGCTACAGGAAAAGCATGTTGTCAAACTGTTCCCATGGGATACTAAAACCATTACAAGGATTGTAAATTCTTTTATTACACAGTTTACAAGCATGTGCTACAGTTTTATACAGCACTTCTTGTATGTTCAAACACATAATCGTGTTGTGTTTCTCAAACTGTGGAAAGCAATAACAATTGTTTGTGTGATAGCTTGATTGTGTTACTACTTTGTGTAAGTTGATCATCACATTTGGAGATAGGATAACAAGGATCTCTTCTCTGCGAGAAGCAGTTGCTTCCTGTGGCTGTCAAAAACACAATCACCATCAAAGACTACCTCCTCCTCCACAGAAAATGGCAAGGCCCTAATGGCTGTGTTCATACCAAATGGTTGCGATTTACCAAACACTTTCGAATTTCAACGTGTATAGTGTCTCAGTGCATGTTTAGAATTGACTGTGCAATTACTTGGGTTGTCTAACATGACAACTGTATGTTTTCCAGAGTACAAATGTATCTAAGTGTGTGCTGTTTTTTTTTTTTTTTTTCCCTTCAGAAGGTCCATGTAATGGTAATTCTTGAAGTCTAGTGTAATTCACCTTGTAAATTACAGCTCATATTCCTAAAACACCGTCTATCATCGTATAATTCTAAACGTAGACCTGCTGCCCTTGCAGCCAAGGAAAGACCACGCTCCACTTCTTTCCTATGTGCCTTTCTCCCTAGAAGCAATTACACAACCGACACCTTGTCTCAATGCAGAGTACATCAGGGCATTCGAAGGAATTTTATTCATATTTACCTTGCACGAGTCTCCTTTTTGAGGTCATGCTGAGGGGGAGATGCATTGTGTCATGAGACGCGTCATTATGATGTCCTGCCACTCATATTTGGAGGTCTAAGCTCCCAGATGTGAAGAACTCTTCAGCTTTATCCAGGAATGTTGTGGGAAATCTCTGGTGCAACATGAATGTGTGAGAAGTTTCGGAGGATGGTAGGTTGTGCTTGAAAGCCCATTCATCACGAGTCTTTGTTCCTCGGTTGTCTCTTTGGACTTTCGTCTTGCTTGCCTTCGTGTTGCTTCCTGAAACACTTCCTTTTCCCGAAGGAACTCTAGTGCTTTTACGATTTGGTTTTAATAGGATGTCTGCTTGGGGCTTTCTAGCTTCCTGAGCCAGCTGAGTTCCATCACCCAGATCACTTGACAGTGAATTATCCTGTGGCGAGATATCAGAGTTGGCAGCAACCACACCCTGCCTACACGATTTGAGCAGAGAAAGTAGCATATCCACGCTCAGCTCTTGCAACACCAGACCTCGGTTCTGATCACAGCCATAGCAAGCTGCTGCCAGTGTACTAGCCAAGATTGGAGTCAGCTCTGGGTCGCTGAAGAAAACGAAGGGTAGATCACACACCTGTATAGACACAATTTATTAAATTTTGTCACATTCTTGAGGGACTTAAAAAAAATTTGATGAAGAATTAAAAGATACCTTGTGAAGAATAGTTGGGGTCTTTCCCCACCGAAGAACTGCTTGATTTCCAGGATGAAACAATGTGAAGTAGCCAAGAAGTAATAGAGATTCAAGTAGGAGTAAACCAACCTGACATAAGTAGCAAAAAGATGCAAATATCCCTTAATACACCATTTCTTGAAGCTTGTATTTGTATAACCTTGCTCATCTAGGAATGCATAGAAGTAATGTTTTGAGTGGAATAGTTACATTATCCAAGTGTCTTGGAAGGTAAGACTTTGAGAGTGGCCATGTGGTGTTTATACAAAAGATAAGAGGAAAATGTTAAAAAAAACCTAGATTATGTTTTGCGTGTGAAAAAAACCCTCACCTTTTTTCACGGGTGAAAAACCCCTTGGATTTTGTTTCCCATGTCAAAAACTCCCTTTACATGTATTCTTGGGAATATGATGTATATGGGTGGGAGAAATCTCTTTTTTGCCCCTCCCGCTCTCATCTCCTGCTCTCTCTCTTCCATTCTTAGATTTGAGAACAATTCCATTTCTCCTTTCTTTCTTCTCCATTTCTTTGTCCAAAAGAACCAAACAAAAAAAAAAATGTCCTTTCTTCTCCTCCATATTTTAGATACAAGAAAGCTCTTAAAAAAAGATCTTGTTTTTGTCCCTGCCAGTCTCATTCTCTTCTTCTATTACTCCATCCCTTTGATCTGAAAAACCAAACCAAAGAAACCATTCTTCTCTCTTGTTTCTCCATCTCTCACTAAAAAAATCAAAAGATTAAAAAAACTCATTTTTTCTCATCTTTCTTCTTTCTTTCTTCTCCAGTTCTCCTTTCATATAGTTACTCATCAGATCGAACGACAATGGGTTCTTGGTGGTTAGATCATAATTTCTTTATTGAGTTATCAAAAATGTCTCTTTTTGCAAATAAAAACTCAGTTTCTTCACTTAGTATGGATTTGATGAAGGTTTGAGGTTTTTTTTTGTGAAAAGAGACATTTCTTTTGTAGGATTTAAGTGTGGAAAGTTTTTTCTTGAAATGGATTCTCTTTGAAGGAGAGAGAAAGATGAAGAGTCCAGCTTCTGTGTAAATTGTACAAGTTTTGATCAATTCATCTAAGTTTCATTTGAAGTTGTCTACTATAAGTTCGACATGATTACTTATCATATGAATATGTGTGCCTATTAGTTCATTGTGTCTACTTTTCAGTTTAGTTTGTTTAATTTTGAGATTGGTCCTTTTTTTTAATTTTTTTTTCTACTTTTACTTCAAACCATCAACTTTTCTTATGAAATTGTCCACTCTGGGACTAGTCTACTACCTTCCTTATAAAATTGTTTATTTTTATGTTTAATGTGTCTACCTTTCATGTGAAACTGTAGACCTTTCAGTTCAGTGTTGTTTTTTTCAGTTCAATCTACCTACTTTTGAAATCGGTCCGTCTTTCTTATGAAATTGTCGTAATTTTTAGTTCAATATGTCTACTTTTTATATGAATTCGTCTAGCTTTTAGCTTAGTTTATCTACATTTAGGATCAGTATATCTATTTTTAACTAAAATTGTCTACTTTTTATTTCAATATGTACACCTTTCTTATTGAAATTGACTACTCTTTAGTTTTATATATTTGTTATTCTCAAGTTATTATGAACGCTTATTGGAAATATCGTTGTGACAAAAAAATAGTAAATTAAATTTCTGAGGGAAAAAACAACAATTTAAGAGAAAAAAATGAGAAGGCTAAAATCTAAAGGTTCTTAATATATTTTATTAGCCACTTAATTTATAAAAGTTGCCACTCTAATTACTCCAAATAAGCATTTTTCAATAGATTTTCTCCTATATTAAGTAAGAAATCTCATTGTTTTATTTTTTCCAATTAAATCTTGTAAAACAAAGGGTAGACAAACTACGATTTGTTAAAAAACTAAGCAATGCTATAAACTATCCACTCTAGTGTTAATCTGTCTAATTTGATGCAATGACACATTTAGTACAGCTACAAAAAAAAATATATCATGTCAGATTCCACACTCACCAATCCAATACCAGAAACTTAGGCCGAAGATGGATAGAATAAAGCTAAAGGTGGACAATAGTAGGCCACCACTTTTCTACCATGACCAGCAATTAATGCGACCCACGCACACCCCACTTATGTCACACCACCATGCCTCACCTCCAGAAGGGCAATATGGGAAATACCAAAATACAAAGTATCATGTATTGTTAAAAGGCGGGGACAAGGGGTTTTCCACTCGTGAAACAAACTCAGGGGGTTTTAACAAGTGAAAAAAAAGTCAGGGGTTTTTTGACACACGAAACATTATCTAGGGGGATTTCACATTATTTTCCAAAAGATAATATCAAGATACTATGAAATAATCAGAATTCACTAATCGCGGTCATCATTCTATGTCACATTTCTCTAAAGCTAACATGATGCATGGAACTTGAATCTGCTAAAACTATGAATTGGCTGATAATGAATAGCTAAAGTTAGTCTTGATAAATTTTGTAAAGGAGAAAGATTATAATCACTAGAACGCATGAGACACATGTGGCAGCAGACTAGTGAATGGGGGCATGAATTACATAAATTTCAATGAACTAATCAGCTTGACAAAGTATGACAAATGACAAAAGAAACATAGTTTAGGAATGAGTTGGCAGTAAAAGGTAGAGCAGCCTAGCAAGTAGAGGTGCCAAAGTGTGTGAATGCTTGTGCCGTGCACACGCCTCACCGACCAAAATCTCGTGAACTAGCTTATCACCATAGATAAGTGGGTATAATAACTTAATCTGAAATTTAGCATCATGCACAAGGTTTATAAATAGGGTGGTGCAATGGAGTACAAAAGGATTATAAATTACCTGATCATTAGCTGCTTTCCACTTACTTGTACAGTAAGACAGAAGAAAACTCATCAAGTGGAATAATTCCATTTTCAGATCTGGCCTAGCCTGTAAGGAATGCACATGAGGGGGATATAGGGATTTCTTGAAATATACATCAAATGGCCAATGATCATCTATTATGGCTATTAGAAGCCCTGTGTTCCATCGTGCAATGAGCAAGGAGAAAAAGGAAATTTTACCAGCATTCTTTGAAGAAGGGCAATATCCAAGAGTGCCAAATTGTTCAAAACCTTCAACACGCTCGTAGCTACTTCTTCAAAATTTGATGGAAGAATATAAGAGGCCTGAAATGGAACATGATCAATATATGCAAATAACACCACCACAAACTGTTAGAGGGAAGCAAAAATGAAAAATAAGTCTTCACCAAGTGACGCTATTGTAGCATTAAAATAAGACATTGTGCTGTGCTATTTTCTTCCTTTCCATATTAGGCATACCTGTTCAGATGACATTCGGTTGTTTTCCTGTAGAAGCACTGCTGTCAATAATGAGGGAAGACCCACAAGACCTGTCTCCACTATAACAGAAAGAAGAAACAGTATTGGATGCTTCAACCTCCATACTTTCTTGCTTTCATCAGTATCATGCACAATGTGCTCACCCATTCTTTTTCTCTCTGTGCAACTATCAAGGGAGTTCTTTTCATTTTTCTGGGGTGAAACTGATTTGGTATGTTCCTCTGACACAATGTTATGTGCTTCACCAGCGACAGTTTCTGTGCACTTGACACTTCCAGCATTTCCTTGACCATCTAATATAATCGAGGATTCTTTTATGAACTCCCCATCTAATAGTCTGTTATCTGGAGTATCTATCATAGATAATTTTACAGATTGCAACTTATCCCCTTTATCAGACTCATTTACAGGTAAATCTGCAATCACGTTTGCAGAAGGATCATTTATCAGTGAGATATCACCTGTATCCTGTGATTCCAAACTTTTTGGCTCTTGAACTTTATTTTTGATTCAGCTTTAGATATACAAGCTTCCCAATCAATTGAAGAAATAGTTCGTGGTCTACATGTTAAGACTGCCAACAGGTTCAAACTAAGGAGAATGAAGGTAGGAAAAGAAGATCCTTCTACCTGAGGCCTGTCACAGAGAGCAAACAGATCGCGAAGGCGATGAATAATTTGATAAGCAACTATTAGCTCCAGCAGACCATCCTGCATCAGGAGTTGCCGTTCATCTGTATGTGCATGACCAAGTATAATGGTCACTGTCCATAGAAAGCCATCGAGTACTTCAGCAATTGCTTCCAAATTTTCAGTTGATGCTTTACTTGTCAATAAATTGCTGCACCCAGTACTTGAAGATGCTGCCATCTTTATGTAGTTCTCAAGAGATGCAGAGAGCATAGGAATAATAGGAGGCAGTAGATTTTGTGCAAGAAAATAACTCCGGTTTGCTGGTACTGAAAGCACCACACGCAAGAGTCGTAAGAGGTATATCGTCACCTGACAAGCTTCAGGCTTTAAAGTGTGAGAGGCAGGTAGTGCAGAAGATATAAAATCAAGCAAACCAGACTGACAAAAGGCATGAAGCTCAGGATCCTTGCCCACTAAAACTGTTCGACATGTCATAACCAGAAAAGTAATGATTAGACAGAAGAGATAACCCAAAATGAGGTACTTGTAAACATACCAATTGATATCATTATTTATCACAAAGGATTAGAAAGAATACAAAAAGGAACAAAGACTTGTGAGCTATCAACTTCTGTTAAAGAGAGATATAATTACGAAATGAATTAGTGTGGAGATTGAAACACCTTACTTTTATCATTTCACCCACAATCATTCCTATGCTTGCAGCATCCCCCTTTCTAGCCTGACATAGTCTTTGGAGGTCTTGGAGCCATCCACCAATTTTTGCCCTAGCAGTTCCCACTAAAGCTCTGTATCCAAATCCCGAATTTTCAGTACCAACTGGAGGTTCAATAAATTCAAACTTAAGAGACATGAGCCTTTGACGTATCTTTTTTATTCTTCGTTTCAAAGATTGCTTCTGCGTGACATTGCCTAGTCCTATAGAAGAATCTCCTGTTCCAGAAATACATGATGTTTGGTAATCCTCAACACTATTAGCCGATATAGATCGACTTTGACCCTCCTTGATTAAAGAACGACGCAGTAAAGGAGAAGTCTGGTCTCTAAAATCCATTGAAGCTTTTTCACGTATTTGCTCCAGGTAAGATTTCTACGTTGTTCGCTTTCACTCAGTCTTTCTGCTAATCTCTGGGCAAGTAGTTCTGCTTCCTCTTGCTGAGCCTTGACCCTAACTTCCTTTTTACGAAGTTGTTCTACAGCCTTTGCTTCACGTGCTGCGCTTGATGCCTTGCGCTCCTCTTCTCTTCTTACTTGAGCCTCTTCCTTTTTACGCTGCGTCTCAGCAAGACGCTGCAACTTTTCTGCTTCAAGCAGTTTTCTACGTTCTAATACAGCTTCTTCTCTTGCTGTGTCCTCCTTTTGCTTAATTCTGATTACCTGTAGCTTTTCAGCCCTCCTCATTTCTGAATCATGAAGTTTTTGACGCAGTATCAGCTTTTTGTTCTCTTCATTTAATGAAGTAATGAAACGAACCTCATTAACCTTGCTGCTTTCGTCACCAGCCTTTCTTGCCACTTGAGCCAAATATGCTTCATGTCGAGACTCACTTCGCTGATGACGAGCGTACATTCCCTCTCGCAGCTTCAAGCTGCGAACAGCCTGCCATTCATTTACACGGTTTAATTTCTCTGATGTGCGTTGTAGCCTCTGCACTCTCTCATTTTCCAGTTGACTTCTAATCCTCATTGCACGTGCATGTTTTTCTTCTGCTTCTCTCTTTAGATCCAAAGCAGTCTTTTTCTTCTTTTCTGGAGACATCAATTTGTCATGCAACACTCGCGCACGCTCCATGCCTTTTCTGGCCAGACCTGGTGAATGTGAGACTCGGGTAGAATTCTGAAATGGAGATTTCAGTATATCCTCCCAGTTCCTTTTTTCCTTCCAAGCATCCATGGGCTTCCGCAAGGATTCATTGCGTTTTTCCTTTTCCTTCTCCCTTTCTTTGTCAGCTAAAGAATTGTGCCTTTTAACAATATTTGTGGCTTTTAAATGTTTGTCTGACTTACTTTCAGCTGAAGCTCTGTCCTTTCTCGATAACTGCTTTTCAGTTTCTGAAATTGGTTCCAGCGGTTCTCTCCTAGGCTTTCCAACAGTGGCAGCAGACTGACTTTGTGGAAGCAACTGCCCTTTTTGCACTGGACCTGCTCTGCTCTGCCTTGAGGCATCCACATTCAGCCTCTCCACCTTGGCGTTTCCCTGACCAGCACTCCCTCTTTGCTTTTCTGAATTTGTGTTTTGTTCTCTGCTCTTTGAGGGCACTCTCCGTGAACTTCTAGGACTATCTTGAGTAGTGAAAAGTGAACTATTCATGTCTTTTGCATCCTGAGTTATATGTTTGCAAGCCCTTCAAACTGAATTTTCTTGAAAGCCTCAAGAGATGAAGACAGTATTTCTGCCCTGTGTGGTGAGGTTGTCATCCGGCGGACCTATAAAAAATTTAGCAATTGAACATGCTAGTGTTAGTGGTATACTCATTTGCATAAGCTATTCATGCTACAAACAATATAACTCCAAAGTTGGGACTATAGGAAGACCTACCTCATACAGAAGTAAGAACAATACTAAATAAAAACAATCGTGAATCGGCGGTTAATATTGGCAATATCGGCCCCGATATCGGACAGTATTTTTGGGTTAATATATCGTATGGGTATCTCAAAACTCGATATGATAATGCCAATATATATCGAAAATCAGCTGATATTTGAAACCATGGAGGAGTCTAGGTTCGGTATCTATTGGAAGACCTCCCTCATTGGTCATCTTTGACTTGTACATCTAGCAAGCAACCATTCAAGGTTCGCATGGCTCGGAAGTTGGAAACATTGTATGTAAAGAGATCTGTATTAGGAAATCATACTAATTTTTTAAATAAAGTATGGCTGTACTACTACTATATGAGAGATAAACAAATAAAAGATTATAGTCCTGGCTGATCAGAAAGAAGTAAAAGAAAATTTTTCATCCAACAGTTCAGCTAATAGCCAGATTACCAGCCCAATTCCATCCTATAACTTGTTGAGATGAAACCTGGGATGCAGACCCATATGTTGGTTAGATGTATAAAAGGCCACAAAATAGGAGACGACAATCAGACATGATGTATAATTGTTGCTTCACAAAATTTTAAGTTGAACTTCTAAATAAGTACATCATGAACGACCAACCCACCCCCGGGCAAAAAAATAAAAAATAAAAATAAAACCGTGCCAGCTCCCTCCTCCCTCCTCAGAAAGCTCTAAAGGCAGAAGTCTTTGAACCCAATAATCCGACCAATGTTATTGTGATATATGGCATGAGTACATTTATCAATTCGAGAATAGCTTTTTAGACATCCTTTGACAATAAAATGCTTGAATTATCATTTGTAGTTTGAGCCAATAATTTTGGTTTCACTGCAAAACCAATTCATGGGTCCTGAATTCGCATTGATATTGAACAATGAGAATCAAAGACACCACTCAGTTTCTGCAAGGTAATTTAAGAAGAATATCTTTGCTAAAACTTCTCAATTGCTTCATGCCATGACACTTTTGTTTATTCTTCTTAAATTATGAAAGGTCGTGATCATTTTTTGTTCAATTCAGAAACCATTCAGTTGTCTGCAGAGACAGAGAAGTCAATAATTAGGGTCATTTATTGTGCTCGTCCTAAACCTAAAGATCTGTCAATCCAAAGCATGCAAGTTTTTAACGATAAGCAATCATAATGGCTGTGTTGATAACCCGGTAAAAAAAGCCTGGGTTGTCAAACAGCAGAAAGAACAGGAACTCTACTTAACCACACAAGTCCAAAGTGTAACAAACAGAAAACAATTCAAAATCATCACTGCCTTACAAGTTCATGCCCTAGAAGCAGAGGTCCTTCTGTGGCCATATCAATAGTGGTTTGAGGCTTTCATGAAGCCGACACCAACAAAACCATCTGAGATTGTAGAAGAATAAAGTTTCTGTTCAATAACCTAAGGGTGCAAAACATTTACAGTAAAATTTTATTGCAACTATTCGGAATTATCTGTTTAATGATATGTGTCTAATTTGAACACCATACATTGCCACTGCTCTCCTAGCTTCTTCTTTTTGTAGAAAAGAATTACCCGATATCTGGTATAAAAAAGATTTTGGGTTTACATTACCTGCAATTGGATGACAGATTTGTTTTTTCCTGCAATTTATAGCATATTTTCAAACCTAATGAACAAACTCTCCATGTCCAAATATTTTCCATAGTAATCTCAACACTATATTTTTTTTATATATGCCCAAGTAATGGAAAACAAATAATATCTTACATATCCACCCAGTTTATCGACTTTTTCAGAAATGGTAGAACAAAAAAATTTTGTACACGACAGAAAAACTATCCCCCGAGGACCTGTATAATTATTGGGTTTATACTAACGAACAAAAAAATACAACTTGAATAATGAATGATAAGTCGAATAAAAATTCTAGAAAAAGAGAAGGGATCCTTGGTTTAGATATGCTAGAAAAAGGACCAGATTGTGCGATGATGTGAATGAACAAGAATACTTGCCAAAAATATACGATCTTTTTTTGAACGGACCCTATCAAGGAACAATAAAAAATACAATTACGTGCAATCATGAATGATTTAAGAACTTCGACAGCAGATTCCGTAGAAATGCTTTGGATAAATAAGATTCATGGTCTATTTCATAATGATTCTTGAGAGTTTGAACATCAAAAGAACACGTTCGACGTTAGCAAGGAATATGCATTTCAGATTGTGTATACAAAAATTAGAACATCTGACACAGTCAGTAGTATGAATATTATCAGCAAAATCAAAAAAGAAAAAAGAAAAGAAAGAGCTAGATTGAATGGAGCACCCTTACCTCCCATGAGAGGGCATGTGGCCTACGATGGTCGGTCTTCACATTTATTGCCCCACCATCTTTAGATGATTGTGAAGTAATTCGTCTTGTGTTTTCAAAATGTTCCACTCTACATTGAGTTCTTTGAAATCAGATACAGCTTCCTCAAGAACAAGTATGGCTTCATTCATCTGCTCCATGTCACATTCCAGTTCACAGAGAAGATAAAGTTCATCAATGGCTCTATTGAGATTTTCGAAAAGGAAGCACCATAACCTTTCCCAAAACTTTCTTTGCTCTCCTCATGCTCGCCTTCTCCAAGATCAGCCCCTTCTGCTGAATCATACTGCAGCCCCTTTGGATATTCTGCAGTTTCTGTAAAGGAATCATCAACAGAAATTTCAATACTATTGTTAAGATGTGGGAGGAAATTAGTATCTTGCGGGCCATCATTCATGCCTGCATTTTCATTTATGACAGATACTTCTGAAACATTCAGTGCTCCATCCTTAGACTTATCGCAAGGATCCTGAATGGTCATTTTTTCAATTGCTTCACAAGGAGATGAAGGACAACCTTCAACAATTGCATCATTAGGACACAGGTCCTCATCAGGTTCAAGTTTGGTCATCCTGGTAACTCTATTGTCATGGGTTTGCTTAAGAGCTCCAACTGCATCCTGTGGATTAACATTCAGTAAACCCAAATCTTCAGAAGGAACCTCACTAACTTCCTTCCAGGTCTCATCAGGAGATTCCTCGTAAACACCTGAAGAAAGTGGCCCAGGAAGCAATTCCACATCTTCAGATGTTACTTCTCCTACTTGAAGAGGACTGCATGATGGCACACAAGAATCTGCAACATTTACATATTCCTGCTTGATACCATCTGAACCATCTACACACTCAATCTTTACAATTCTACTTGAATTTCACAAACTTCAGACAGTGAAAAAGGAACATCTTCAAGGTCACCCAACTTGATTTTGGAACAATGCCCACATTTTCCTTTATAAGAATTTCATGAATTGCTTCAGGCTCACTCTCTGAAGTGGAGCCTTCGGACGTACAAGGACCACCTCAGGAGGTCTGTTCTCCTGGTCGATAACTACTTTGTCAAGGCACTCAATACCATGATCAGCAACTATTGTTGAAGAGCCACCACTATCATAAGAAATATTTGAAGGTGCAGCAAAACCAACCCCTTCTATAGTGGGTTGGACCCTGGCACTGCTGGGCAAATTTCCAACTTCATGATTTTTAGAAGCTGGAAAGAATGGGGTGAAGCTTTGCCTCTTGTTAAAAAAGCCCCAGAAACCTTCTGGGATTGAAAGCTTTGAGCTGCTTCTCTTCTGCAAAGAAAATATAAGAAATTGATTAGTACATAATATATAAAACAACAACAGCAACAACAAAGCCTTTATCTCAAAGTTTGGGGTCTGCAGCATAAATCTTTTTCTATCATTCAGCTTTATTAAGGGCCTTTTCATCGGTAATATGAAGCATTAACATATTACTCTAATTTTCCTCCGTCAGAGTTTGTTTAGGCCTCTC